>JAPYZI010000834.1:0-40832 GCA_030523105.1 Ophioninae sp. A BG-2022a
AAATTTCGATTATATTCGTCGAATGTCCAATCGAAAATTTTCAGCTGATTACAAATATGCCCGAGTTTTTGTCGAAAGTACAAAATTAGACTGGGAAAATGCCAAAAACCGTTCTAGAATATTTTTTGACAAGCCGATTACTCAAAGTGGAGGGGATGCTAACTTTGCAGCGGTCGTCCATAACAGCTGGACGCTCGAGACGCCACCAGGCGGCAGTTTCGGTCGCAAAATAATTGTCTTCGAGCCGCTCATAAGAACTGTCCTTCTATGTACGTCTAACTTCGTTGACACAGATGATCCTTGTCTTATTTTACGTTAATTCGTGCTTAAAGTCGTGTGCAAGATCGATATAACCTGTTTTTCCCTTGTGCGGGAAAAATCGAGTACCTGTCTCTGCAGAATTCAGATACAAAAGCTGATGCTTTTATTTAACGATAAAAGGTTTTCGTCATTGAGAAATTTTTGTTTAATCGTTTCAGCTATTTATCCTGCTATCACCTGCCACGTGAAACACCTACTCGGTTTTAAGCATCAAATATGTGTCATGAGTAAAACGATGTTTACTCACCTGTCCCTTGACCGCGATAGGTCTCTCAAAAGTGCCGTGCATGCCGAGAATAGCGCTCTGGGGTGGATTTATGATGGGGGTACCAAGGAGCGAACCGAAAACGCCGCCGTTGCTTATTGTGAAAGTACCACCGTCCATGTCTTCGACCGATATCTTGCCTTTTCTCGCTTTCTCACCGATCGCAGCCATTGCGATCTCGAGCTCGGCAAAGTTTTTGTTCTCGACGTTACGCAAGACTGGTACTACGAGGCCTTTGGGGGTCGCAACGGCGACGCTTATGTCTACGTAGTCCCTGTATACTATATCGGTACCATCGATAACTGCGTTAACCACGGGTTGATCCTTCAGGGCGTACGCGCTTGCTGCTATAAAAGCGCTCATGAAGCCCATTTTCAAACCGTACTTCTTCATGAACGCCTCTTGATTCGTTTTACGGAACTCCATGAGACGACTGAAAACAGAGAACACAAAAAAACGATCAATTATCCGGGAAAATTATTTTTAAATATATATATATATATCATTTTAGGTCATTTCAAGTAAACTTGCTTTCGTACTTTTGCAAAACGTTCAAGAAAAATTTCTCATGGATTTCTTTAGCGACGGAAATTCTTTTAGTTGTAAAATTCTAGTTCGGCTAAAACGACATTTTGGCTAAATTCAATCTACAAAGGGTAATTCCATCAACGCACTCAACTGTTGAACGTTTTATCGTAAAAAAGGGTGAGCGTATTCAAATAAAAAAACGCGAGCGAACCTCATGTCGATCTCGTTAAAAGTGGTAAGCATCGCGTTTGTATTTTGAGCATCCTTGAGACGCTCAGCGATACGTAGTCTCATTCGGTTCATTTTAACACGTTGCTCCGTTCGGGTGCCAGTTATCTCTCGCGTATAATCAGCCGGGGGCAGTTGAACCTTTGCTCCCTCCAAAGACTGCAAAAATTGAGATAACGTACATTGTAGTACGCGTTGAAAATTCAAAGCACGAGTCTATGAATCATCACAATGCTTGGTTAGCAGCGTAAAAGAATACTTTGTCAAACGTTCCCTATTAAAATATTCAGCCAAGAACGTTCCAGTAGAAGATTAATTTATCCAGTGTTCACCGACTGAACTGATTATTTAAGAAGTGAAGAATGCCAGATCTCAATGCTAATGGATTTCAAGTGGTTGAGGTAATTGAATTAATTATAGAGCTTATTTCTAGTATCACATAATATCTGTGACTGTCAGTTTTGGGTCGCAGTCTTGAGGACTCCGTAATCCGAAACCATCCAAGGAAATCCCTTAGGAGAAAGCGAAAGCACGTGGTACCTAACGGATGTACCTGAGCATGTTTGATGGCGGCGACCGGCATCGAGGCAGTGGGTGCTTGAGGCGTCGGTGGCTTTGCAGCGGGCGGAATCGGTGGGGCAGCCGGTGTAGGCTTCATCGGTGCGGCTTGAGCCGGAGGAGCAGCAGCGGGAGGTGGTGGCGGTGGGGCAGCCGCAGGAGGTTCAGCTTTGGCTGGAGCAGCTGCCGCGGCACCACCGGTGGCTCCGATATCAATTGTACATAATTTCTGACCAGGTTTCACCGTATCGCCATCTTTGACGAACAACTCCTTGATCACTCCAGGTCCAGGCGAAGGAACAGGTACAGAGGTCTGTGAAAGAAATCACACATCGAGGATTGACAAATATAGTTGCTTACCACTGAATTAAAAATATTTTTATCTCGCTTTTCACCTTATCAGTTTCGATCTCACAAACGACATCGTCCTCTTTGACTTGGTCGCCGACTTTCTTCTCCCACCTTACGTCTCCCTCGCTGATGCTGTCGGCGAACGCAGGTACCACCACCTCCTTGATCTCCCCTTTGTAAGGTGATTCAAGAAGACAAGGAAAAAAAACGTCCGATACGATTCATTAGTGTTTGTAACATTTGCTGGGAAACGAGTATACGCGATATACACTAGCGTTACTATACAAAAAAGCAATAAAGCATCTTCAAGAATATCCAAGGTAACTTCGAAACTGACTCAAAAAGGAAATCCGAGGAAACGTCGATCGAAGAACATTACATAGAGGCAATAATAAAGCTTGCTTGCACTAGGCAAAACTCACACAAGGCTTCTGTCGAACGGATCTGCCGTGTCTGTATCTTCCAGCAATAAGAAACAGCAGCATTGTTGCACCTGTAAATGCATACTTTAATTATTTTTTTCCTTATATTTGGTCCAGCAGAAAAGAACGAAACGAAAATATGTAAGTCCACGAAAGTGTACAAAGGGATGTTTGAAATGTAATTGTTATACGCATGAGGTTCGTCAATAAACAACTATTTTCTCTTTCCCCTCCCTCTATTAATGCTTACCGAGGTAGAATTGGTTCGCCTCTGCATTTTGTGTGCAATAGGAGTACGCGCCCTGAAATATGCCATTGGGATAAATTATAATCCCAGGTGAATAGAAATAAATATAACAACTCGTTATATGTTATCACTTAAATATCGATGTATTACCTTCTTGATGAAAACTCCTCGTGATCTGCGACAAACAAATTAAATGACGGTGAGACAAAAATAGTTGATGAAATCGGGAGAAATATTAGTGATTTTTGTCTTCCACGATGGTTCAATCTCTGCAGAAAATCACATAATGCTGAGTGGGGCACACAACATAATTTTCTATCAATTTTTCATTGGTACCCTTCATGATGACATAACGAATAGTCGGGGCCGATGAGGGTGAAAAAACCGAGTTTCGAAAAAGCGACGTGGGCGGCAAAGTCGAAAATAAATTATCACGATAAGAGGAGAGAGAGAGAGAGAAAGGAAAGCAAAGAATTCGTGTGGCGAATGGTGCGCGCTCGCAGGAGCGTGAAGATAACGAATCAGACCCGATAAAATCAAGCTTGCCACGGAAATATAAGAAAAGATTAATTTGTCGGTGATGAATTGACAGGGACAAATGACGCTGGCGTTGTTCAGCCAAACGAGTACGGAAATGACATAGATTCTGCATTTACGAAAGCAACGATTATGTAACGTCTCGAGGAGCCCAATGAGAGAAACAGCGATAGAAAGGAGTGTTCGTTTCCGTAGCAGACGAAGATTCAACGAAAGAATAGGACTCGAGTTTACATTAACTTATAATTATTTTTTTTTATTCTTGAACGAAACCTTTCGTCGATAAAACGGCAAAGAGGGGAGGGTTTGCAATTTAGAAAAACCAAGGTTTTTTTTTTGAAACTAAACAGAAAAGTACCTTCGCTCGAGAAGCTGCTAAACGTGTCAGAGCACGCGGAGCAATCCGCGAACAATTGGACAGCATCGCGGCCATCCTCGGGACTGAAGTGAAGGGTTATACACTCCGATTAGGGGTCCCCGTGATGACAGAAGAGCAGTAGGAGGCACAAAAGAGCCAACACAAGCCCACGATGTACACGGGGATACACTGGGTGGTAACCGTGAAAGACCGAACAGAATTCACGATTCGCGGCGTGAATTTGTATATATAGACCGAAGACCCGGCCTCGAATCAGCCCGGTAGTTACCGTGTGATACAATTCGCCCGTTGCGCCTTACGGTAGAATTAACGATCGCCAATCGAGACACACGTGATCGTAATGAGAACTTTTTCACTCGTCTTTCTTACCGATCGCCAATCGAGACGGTTACCTATGCATGGTATGAAAAAATTGTATCTCCGCGTTAGATACATTCGCGCGGTGCGATTCGTCTTATTTGAAAGGAAAAAATTTAGAAACGAGGATCGATACGTATGTCGATATCCGCGTGGACGGAAATTTCGATACCTCGCAATATCGACGGGCCAAGATGGCCGCCGCTGCTTCCCGCAGCCAGAACCAGTGACTTGTGATTTCGAGTTTACTGTCAAAAAGGGTTTGCAGCGATGGTAAGATATTCTTTAAATATCAACGAACTCTATGCTTCGTTTGAAATATTTTAGTGATGGATTATCGATCTATTTTATCAAATATGTATTTTCGTTTTCTGCTCGTTTTTTGTTAGATTTCAAATAATGTAGGTTAGTTTGTTCGTTCGAGTCAGTTTTTGGAGGGCTGTGCAATGGGGCTGGAAAGAAAAGTACTCCATTTCGCGGAGTAATTTTCCCAAAAACCATCGGTATCATTGTTACAATCCGATTTCGAATTTGGAAATTTGAAAATATCAAAATTAATCAAAGCTTCAATAAGTCTATATAAAAACAAATGTCAGAATTAATCTGATTAATGATGCGCAGGGTCAGAATCAATCAGGAGCAGGTGGTACCGGCGGTGACAAGAAGGATGACAAAGACAAAAAGAAGAAGTACGAACCTCCAATTCCCACACGAGTGGGCAAGAAGAAGAGGCGCATAAAGGGTCCGGACGTTGCGCTCAAATTGCCGCAAGTAACGCCTCACACCAGATGCAGGCTAAAGCTTTTGAAGCTCGAGAGGATAAAGGATTATCTTCTGATGGAGGAGGAGTTTATAAGGAACCAGGAAAGACTCAAGCCTCAGGAAGAAAAAAACGAGGAGGAAAGATCTAAAGTCGACGATCTAAGGGGAACGCCAATGTCTGTTGGCACCTTGGAAGAGATCATCGACGACAATCACGCTATTGTGTCTACTTCTGTCGGATCCGAACACTACGTCTCCATTTTGTCTTTCGTCGACAAGGATCAACTCGAGCCTGGCTGTTCGGTCCTTCTAAATCACAAGGTCCACGCTGTCGTTGGAGTTCTCGGCGATGATACCGATCCAATGGTCACTGTGATGAAACTAGAAAAAGCACCACAGGAAACTTACGCTGATATCGGTGGTACGTTAATTTTTTTATTTTGACGATTCTCAGTAATATTGATAGAATTTGGAAATAGTGTATTTCGCACTCTTTAATCATTCTGTGCAGGCCTCGACAGCCAGATTCAAGAGATCAAAGAATCGGTCGAGCTCCCGCTCACTCATCCGGAATACTACGAAGAAATGGGTATAAAACCACCGAAGGGTGTAATACTTTACGGACCACCGGGTACCGGAAAAACTCTTCTTGCAAAAGCCGTGGCGAATCAGACATCCGCCACGTTTTTGCGCGTCGTTGGTTCAGAACTCATACAAAAGTATTTGGGTGACGGGCCTAAACTCGTCCGGGAACTCTTTCGAGTCGCCGAAGAACACGCCCCCTCGATCGTATTCATCGACGAGATAGATGCTGTTGGTACGAAACGTTACGACAGCAACAGCGGTGGAGAACGTGAAATTCAGCGAACCATGCTGGAATTGCTCAATCAGCTTGACGGTAACGGATCAAATTGTGTCTTCGCTGATCCAATGAACACGGCAAATGAGCGGATTGTTATTTGGAAAAAAAAATTATTTTCATTCATCGCTCTTTTAAAATTCGTTTACATTGAATCATTTCTTGTAATCATACATGCCAATAATTAGTTTTAGTTATTAAATGAGTATTTTGCATTTTAGGTTTCGATAGCCGAGGCGACGTGAAAGTTGTAATGGCAACGAACAGAATTGAAACCCTCGATCCTGCATTGATAAGACCCGGTCGTATAGATCGCAAAATTGAATTTCCGTTGCCCGATGAAAAGACGAAGAGACGAATACTGAGCATTCATACGAGCAGAATGACACTAGCGCCTGATGTCAATCTTGGCGAACTCATCATGGCCAAGGATGATCTTTCAGGCGCTGATATCAAGGTAAGAAACAACCTTTCGATGCTGGAATCTTCTTCCAAAGAATAGCGTGACATTTTCCCCCGCAACTTTAAAATGCATGAAAATTCTATTATTTGCTATATCACCTCGATTCGTCAAATGTTTTTGAAAATGGTTTATTTTTAATCGAAAGTATGCATTCCATTACAATGTTATCGTCAATCCTGAAAAGACTCAACCAATGTCAGGATATATCGATCGAAGAATTAACTGAACATCAACTAGCGTAAAACGAAGTATTTGTTACAGGCAATTTGCACCGAAGCCGGTTTGATGGCTCTACGCGAGAGAAGAATGAAGGTGACCAGCGAAGATTTCAAAAAGTCAAAAGAAAGCGTACTGTATCGCAAGAAAGAAGGATCTCCCGAAGGATTATACTTGTAAGAAAATTCAACTTTTGTCTCGCAGGTCGGCTTTCTTTTGTATCGCGAACGTATTCGTAAAATATAAAGAAATACATGAATTGGTATTCATCGTTTGAGAAGACAAACTACTGAGAGTTGATTACAAATTTATTTTATGGTGAACCCAAGTATACCCAAACAAACATTTTTGTCGTAGCAATATACAGCGATGCAAGTGCACTCTGCGATTCAACTTTATCCACTTGCCACCTAATCAACGTTTATACCTCGTTCTTTCATCAAGACTTCAAAATATTCTCGTAACGTTTTCAACGTCGATTGTACGTGTCTCCGATGTTCGGCAATAGTTTCCTCGGATGACAAATTCGATTCGTCCAATTTTTCTGATCCGCCTGATTCCATGGTACAAATGTGGCACGCACCTCTTCTCGTTTTCTCGAGTATTGCAGCTATCTCCGCGGGACATTCCTGATCCTTAAAAAATATCGTAGCGAGCGCCTTGTATTTGCCTAGCTCGAAAGCTGCCCTGAAACCGTCCTCGTAGCCTATATCAAAGTTCTCTTGAAGAATAGCCTGCGACCCTTCTTCGACACCTTCTCGATATCCGGCCTAACAAATGAGGACAAAAATTATTGGAAATTCTGAGAAATATTTAGAGGCCTCGATGTAACAGAACAGCGATGAAATTACTTTGGAAGCAGCATCGGTTAGTCGAATCCACGATTTTTGGGCAATCATCAATGAATCGTCCGAGTCGCTGTTATCCTCCATTTTATACTATTGGTATACTTGCGTGTAATGTCTCGCATCTAAAATTTTTACTAGTCAGCAGCTCTTCGTCGAAGTTTAGTTATTGGCTGAAAGCAGAACCGTATTTAAATGAAAATTTAATTTTTCTTGCAATTTCTTAAAGAACATTAGTTTGAGCTAGTAAAAAATATATTGCTGGAATATCATTGGAATGTAATTAAAGCTCTTTGTGATAGAAATATAAAACTATATATATATAAATCAATTTGTTGCCTTAATTATATAAACTCTCCAAATTCATATTCGAATTTTTGCCAACTAAGGAATTGCCTTTGGATGTGATATTCACAGAAATCGCTTAATCTTCAACAAATTACCACGGTTAATAATTATTATAAATGTAAGCATCAATCAGCTGGTTAGACGAAGACCCCGATGTTCTGCTGCACACTTTTTACTTAGGAAATATAAAATGTTGAACCGTATTTTTAGAAGTGCAACTAGAAATTCCTTGGAACCGTGAGTTTCGATATACGTGAAAAAAATCGACGTTTTTCAAACACTGTTAATAAATAAAAATAATAACTTGTTCAAACGAAACGTCGAACCAAAGGCTCAGCTGCGGGCTTAACCTCTCTAGACCTGGCACGGTCGGAAATTTGTTGTCGCGCACACGACACGTTCGTTGCTATCTAAAATCCTTGTAGAGAATGGACGCCAATTCGGAATCAGTGGACGACCCGGAGCCGACGAGTTCCAAGGAACCCGATGATCTTGGAGATCTCGAGCAAAGGTGTGACTTTACCGTTTTCTATTTCTCGATACTCGCCATGAAACTCCGCGTTTACAGGTTATGTTGATCGAATCGTAACTTTTTTTCTACATAAAATGTACCAGGAGTAAAACTGGACATGATTCGATCGGAAAAAAAACCTTCGAACGTACGAAACGACGTTTTGTAAAATTCAGGTTTAATGATTATACGTATTTGTATATTTTAAGGATAATAGCGCTGGCGAAAACAAAACCAAAGGGCATCTCCGACAAGGACATTTCCAGCGAGATGCCAGACCTCGAGCCGCTGCGAAAGGCACAGATAATAAACAAGCTTTTGTCAACAGGCTACATAGATTTGTTCAAACAGGGCGGATCGTTACTCTATCGATTGAAAGACCCAAAGAAGGGTGAGGCAGTGAGGGGTGCCGACAATGAGGAAAAAATCGTTTATTCCATAATTGAAGATGCCGGCAACAAAGGAATTTGGATACGAGATATACGCTTCAAGTCCAATCTAATACTTACTCAGTTGAACAAAATTTTAAAGAATTTGGAAACTAAAAAGCTCATCAAAGCGGTCAAATCTGTGGCTGCCAGCAAGAAGAAAGTTTACATGCTTTACAATCTGGAGCCTGACAGAACAGTAACGGGCGGTGCTTGGTATCAGGATCAAGACTTTGAAGCAGAATTCGTGGATGTTCTCAATCAGCAGTGCTTCAGGTTTCTTACTCAAAAGCGCGAAGATACAAAAACTTCCAGGCTAGGACCTGTTGAAGCTAGAAGCGCGACTTTTGCTTCATCCAATGATGTCTGGAAATTCATTTCTGACCTCGGTATTAGTAAGGTACGTTCGTCGCGGACGTAACACACCTCGATTGATAAATTGGTTTAACAGAGTACATATACTCGTTACGAGTGGCTTAAAATAAAATCTCACTTCTCATACCTCTGAATAATATTATTAGATCAAGAATTGCATGCCAATTTTTTGCTCCTTAACGCAATGCGAATTGTAGCATTGAATTATTTTTAACACGCCATTTTCAAACTTTATAAAGGCACAATTACTTGTCAATTGCAAATCCAGCTAACGATTTTTGCAACTAGAGTTTACAGGAATCTCTAGGAAAATAACTTCTAAAAGATGGAGTGAAGGAATAAAAAAAGATTAAATTTATTCATACAAATCCGAAAAATATTTATTCATTGTTAACTTATATGAGTTCGAACGTAAAGCCCAAATTTTCCATATAAATTAAAAGGGAAAAAAATTGTTCTGAATTTGTTTGTTGTTGAAATTTGTTATATTTGGAACAGATAGGAGTTGAATGTTGTTCATAATTTATTTTTTCGGAATAAAGTCACATTTTTCTATCATTGACTTTAATCACGAGTTATTTGTTCTTTTTCAGGTGAAATTATCAGTGGAGGATCTTGAGATGATATTAAATACGCTCGTTTATGACGGAAAAGCCGAGAGAATACTTTCTCCTGATGGAAATAATTTATACAGAGCCGTACAACCTCTTCTGAATCCTCCGGGACTCATAAAAACTCCTTGCGGTGTTTGTCCGGTGAGAATAATACTGTTACGGCTGTTAATTGAGTTCCATAGTCACTGAAAAATTTTATAATGTTTGAGTTAAACTATTGGATTAACTATTGCTATAATGAATTACAGAAAAATATAAAAGTAACTAACACTATTCTAATTGACAAATATTGTGAAAAATATGGCAAATGGAAACTATTTGCCATATTTTTCACTATATTTGTAAAGCGATACAAAATAACTAAAAGTAATCAATCTTTGGTGTTCCATTGTACCTAGTAAGTTATAGAGAACCGGTAAGTTAATATATTTCAGCTCTAATGAATTTATTTAATCTTCAGGTTCGGAAAAACTGTTGCGATGTCGGAGACGTAACCCCCATCAAATGCCAATATGTGACCGAATGGCTAGATTTGTAAAATACATTAGAATCGTCCCGAAATCCTTTGCCAAATAATTCCACAATAAACTTTCATTATAAATATTAGGATCGGTTACAAATTTTGTATTATTATATTCTACGAGAGCGGAAGGAGATGGAAGATGATGGATAGGGAGACAAGGGAGAGATGGCCAAGAGTTTATTTCAGTGAAAAAAACGATCAACATCGGTCAACAATAGGTGTTAGGATTGAGTTTTTATTGAATTTCACATTTGAACGAAGTCCCGTTACGTTTGATTAGTCGCGAAAATAAACTATGTAAAGACCTGCATATTTTCATCGAAAACATCATCGAAGAGCAATATCAAACATCCCAAAAGCAACCCTAAACTTCAGATGAACCAGTGTATTGATATATACATTTATTTTTAATAGCCTCGAATTTTGAAAAATGAGAACAAAAATCTTGATGCGTACCTCTCAATTTCCCGAAACTCCCGCCCGATTTCCGCGTCATCGATAAAATTATCGAACTCCCGCCAAAATTTGTGGCGCGCATTAGGTCATCTTCGCTGGCAGCGCTTACCAACCTGACGATCGTATTCGATGTTCTCTATCAAAATGTCGCTCGAACACCTGCGCCCCGGCAACCGGAAAAAACGGGTGGACAGCGTGGTCACCGGACAAACTTGAAAAATAACGTTTTTTAAATACATCATTGTTATTTAGCATTAATTGATCAATCTGATAAGAGTTGAAATTTCGGCGCTTTCGGGCACAAGCATCGCGAAGTTATCGCGCCAAAATCAAATTTGCGTAAGTTACCGGCGCTGGCTGACCAAACGTGGAGGACCAATGAAAAATCAGGTTTTAAGTTTTTTCGCGGTGGAAAGCGGTCGCGATAGGTTCCGTAGCGAGAGGCGATCGCGCGCGGGTCAGTTCACAGCGAACGTTCGTCTGTGTGGATCGTCGATTGTGAACGTACGCGTTACACATCTACATAAGATACTCGCACGTATACGTATGCGCGTACATTGCGCGTTTGGCAAAACGGGAACGTCTTCGGCAAGCGAGGAAAAAAAAAAATCGCTCACGCTGTCATATAATACGCGATTCCCAAAGCTGTTTTTTTTTGTGGTCAATCTTTCACGATGTTTCCGAACCCCAACCCCTCATTGATCTCACGATCGTTAAATATTCATTGGCCATATTAGACAAAAAAAAGTAATTTAAAAAACACGCGTGTGCTGCTCGGGGGACACATTTCTAACACTCGAGGACCGCTTATTCGATATTCAGCGCGGTATTCTATTGCGTATGTTTTTTTTTCTTTTCCGAGTCGTATGGTTTAGTGGTCCGCGTTTTTACGGAAAGAACGTACGCTCGGGTCGTCTTGGCGTGCTTGCCAATCGCGAGGATTGATTTCCTTCCTCCTTAACGGTGAAAGAAAGAAGTGTCGTATCAAACCCGCTTTGCTCTTTCTCTCTTTCTTTCTTCATCTCTCGCTCTTGCGTTTCGAGAAGAAACGAATTTTAAAAGAAGCATCATTTTCAAGAAAATTAACGGGCGAGAGCCGTCATGCCGTTTTTGAGGAAAAAGCCGTTTCAACGGCTCCACGTCTCGTCCGATTACAAGGACGATGACGAGGTTTTTCACTGCGAGGTTACGAACGAGGTCTTCAAAGACTACAAGTAAGTGTACTACACCTCCGTCGGGCATGACAGCCCTTACGCGTATCTATCGCCAATAAAGAAACAAATATTACCTTCGCTTTCAAGAATTTCTGACACTTCCGGTTCTTACGATCGTTTTTCTTCGACTCAAGTTCCATTTTTTTTATTACTTTTTTTCGGCAACGGCAGCTTTCGTTAGATTTCGATGTTTATTCTCTTTCGAATCCGCATTGTGCATATTACGTCCACGGGAATGCGAAACACACCTTCCAAGGGGATCTCTAATCATTTGAATCGAAAAAATCTATTTTTTTGCGTATATATTTAGGATTTGTATTATTGCATCTCTTCCTGAATATCTAGGGAGTAACAATTGCTCGATTCAATGATCGCAGAGGCAATCATTGCCTGAGCCAATAAAATTACAAATCGATATATTTTCATAAACATTATTACTGATTTAGAATGATAAGTTTTCTTATCCATTTTTGCTTCAATCACCTGTGTTTGTTTGCCAAAGAATCGTTCAATAGACCTATACATACCCTTATAGGCTTTCGGGCTATCATTCCCTGCCGTTTACCCGCGCTAGTCTCGGCTCTTCAAAAATGACTTTACTTCGCTAACCTATTTCATTTATAAAAGAGCAGAGAAAATCTGTGAGTCCCAGTGAAACTGTCACTCCATGCTTTCGTCAACGGATGATTACCACTTGTTCCATCTTCAGCTCATTCGAGGATCCTCCTTGGCCCATGCAAAATACATCATTATTTCTAACTCATTTTTTGTAAACTCTGCAAAATATCTCATTGTACCGGTAATTTTCTTTATCTTGTCGTCGGGCTGTTAGTATTGATTACTGAGTAAAAGGTAGACGGAACGAGAACCTATCGATTGGACGAATTTCTCTTTTGTTCCAGTGAATTCTGTGAGAGAATTATATTGTGCAACTCGACTATCTGGTCGTGCAGCATCACGGGAAAAACCAACATGACCTTTGAGGAGGCTCTAATGTGCGAGGAGAATGCTAAAAAGAGCCTGAAGGAATTTCCTATGGAGGTTGGTTCTTAGTTATAAAGTTTCCGTTACTGTTGGCAAAGACTCGACGAGACGAACGTATCTTCAATAACCCAATTCTGTTCCAGCTGAGAATTCCGATTTTGTACCTCGCTAATAGAACATGCAGAACGTCTTTCAACGAAATGATCGAAGACGTGTATCAGTTCGCACGGGAGCGCTACTTCGTTGGAGAAATGGTGGAGGCAAGCTTCACCGAGGATTCTTGGTGCGAATGTCACGTTCTTCAAGTCATCGAGCCAACCGCGGCTCAATTGAAAGCTTGCACCCCAGAAACCAACAAGTAAACGAAAATTCATTAATGCAAATATTGAATGGTTCAAATTTTTCTGGAGACGATTATAACCATTGGTAATTTTGAAATCGTAGAAGTCCGCAAGATAGGCACTATCATCCGCCTGCCAAATTGTTCAGATACGAGGTTGAACAATTGGATTGCGGCGATTCCGACGTGAGTCAGCTGATGATCGTTGAAGCTGCGCAAGTGAGAAGAAGAAAGCAACAGTACAGCAGGGAACGGAACAAGATTTTTCTGAGACTCTTGTGCGAGCTCAATGCCAATGGCAATTGGGTAGTCAAGGTGAGCCATTTGAGACTTGCATCGTGCGTTTCCAAGAAGACGTTAAACTTTGCCAGTTCCAAGTCCAGAGATAAACATGTCTGAGTGAAATTTCGAGCAAGTCGAAAGAACGGTTTTTCAAATCAGATACAAAATTGGCGCGATTTTTTGTTCAGATAATTTTATCACGTTTTGTTGGATTAATTGATCAATCGTATTTCTGCATTTTAGGAGAGCGTTCAACAGAAATATGGCATAGCAAAAGTGCGTTTCGACACTATATTCGCCGGACCACTGCCAGATTTCACGCCGCAACCGAAAAAAGCAATAAAGCACAAGCAAGAGACACTGGACAAATTTTTGACGTCGGATCCAACGAAGCATCGGCAGTTCGAGAAGCCCGATCCTCTTCGAAAAATACCAGAGGCCTCGCTGGTTATAAAAAAAATTCGCAAACCCAAGTAAAATTAATGAACGAATAAAACACTATAACCCTTTCGATCAATTGTACTTGTTCAATTGACCCTGCGAAGATATCCAATCTCCGTCGATCAATTTTCTTACCGATTTCTCATTTTTTTTTTTTCACGGCAGAATGAACGGAAAGTTCAAGGAGGATTTGAAGGCACGCGCGCTCGAGAACAAAGCGAAGCGACAGGAGCAACGGAACGAGACTCGCGAGCGTAAAAGAGAAGAGAAACAGAAACTTGCCGCGCTTGCAGCTTACGTTCGCGAATGGAACAAGCCTCGCGAGGATCTCGAGTGCGAAGATTTGAGGCCGTTACACGAGCCAACTCCGATTAAGTGTGCGGTGCCCAACGAGAGATTCGGGGACTTTGCCATGATACTCGAGTTCTTGCAATTCTTCAACGAGGAATTGGAAGTGTCAACGTACTTTCCGAACGGATTCAATCTCGACACGCTCGAGCGGGCGATGATCGTAAAGGAAACCTCGGGTCCCTGGAGCGATCTGCTTCAGCTACTGTTATCCAATATTTTCAAGTATCAAGCCGAAGAGGAGGACGAGATTCACGCTGACGACGGCGGTGACGACGTCGACATGGAGCACGGTGTTTCTTCGATGGCCGAAGCCGTCAAACTCGCAACAATGGCATCCTCCTGGTGTCAGAATCAGCAGGGCTGTCAATTGTCCAAGATAACCCTAGATTATGTTACTCTCAGCGAAATTCTCCGTCAACATCTACTCAGCTCCGGTGGCAGAATAAGCGAGGCTGCATCCAAATGGCGATACTCTCAGCGCGGTATGCTTTTCAAACGCATCTTTATTGGGTAGCGGGGTGACACCGATTTGCCTGAGAGCGTACACTTTGTCCCGAGCATATATTCGATGAAAGTTAAACTTCAAAATTTCCGAAAACCAAGAAAAACATTAATCAAACCTGTATCGTTATCTCGCAGGTGGGTACACGAATCACGACGACCCGGCGTTGCAACTGCGCATGAACGAAGCCCGTATTCTCCGTACCCTCGGACATCGAAGCGTCTGCGAGTTTAGTCTCGCCGATCGGCTCACCGTTACGATATGCCTGATGAATCAATTGTTAACGTTCGCATCGATACGCGACGCGATCGAGGAACGTCACGATAAGGTGCATCAAGGGAGACGAGAGCTCAAAATGTTCCTGCTCGCCGAGCAAAAGAAGGAACGCGAGGAGAAGATGAAGGAGCGCGAAAAGGAAGCCAAAGCGGATTTGGATTCGGAGCAAAAGCCGAAAAAGGTGACGCGCGGTAATCGCGACGAGGAGAAGAAACGTGAGGATTACGAGAACAAATTGGCGGAGTTGCGACAAGCCTCGAGGGATGATCAGATGATGCTCTATTTGGGTTCAGATCGCGCGCATCGCAGATATTGGCGTTTTCTCTCTATTCCTGGTGAGCTTTTTTAAAGACGGCTCGAATCTTTCAATCGGCACAAAGTCAAGAATCGTCGAAATAATCATTACGCGCATGATTCCATCAGGTTCTTTCTTTTCTAAGAACCATTAGGCTCGTTTTTAAGATCAAATATAATAAATTTAGTAAAAAAAAATAAACCTTGCTGATGTTATAGGATGTACAATTGGAATACGTAATTGAAGAATGAATCACGAGATATATACGCAAGCAGTGACTTTGTATCATAAGATTAACGTTCTATTTGATTGATGTAGGTCTCTTCGTTGAAAACGACGAATGGTGGCCAGGTAATTGTCTCCGTGAGGGAACACCCCACTTACCAGAACTCCAGGACGGTGATGCGGCGTACACGTATTTGCGGAACAAATTTGAGGACGAGCTCAGCGACAAGGAGAATAGCGTGAACAAGTCATCGAGATCGCCTAAAAAGCTCTCAGGGGTTGAGAAGAACGGCATGAAATCACCAAGAAAGGAATCGAAGCAGGACTTGAACGAGATAAGACGAAATCTACTATCCTGTACCGGAAACTCCGAGTGTCCGGTTCACTCGAAAAGAACCGAGCCGAAGTGGGGTTTTTACGGGACTCGTGAGGACCTCGAGGCTGTTATAAATGGACTCAACAAGCGGGGTATACGCGAGGGTGACCTCAAGAACAACCTGACCCAAGAAACTGATAGTCTGTTATCAGTTATTGAAAATTGTCCGAAACACAAGCTCAATCCAGAATTAGTGAGTTGACGCATCAAGTGAACGAGCGACGTTGCAAAATTTGACATTGGGTGATTGACTCTCGTTTATCTCTTTGCAGTTCGATCCACCGCCGAAAGACACGACGACAAAAGCACCCAAGAAGAACAACAAATTGGAAAACTTCAATCTGAACTACCCTACCGAAATGGCGATTGACGACGTAATGGAGCTAACGTTGCGCGACGCGATTCTCGACCTCGAAGATAAATTAACGGTCAGTTGCTTGGGCTCGTTGAAAGTGAAAGATCGCGACGCCTGGAGAGACGCCATTACGAACGGCAAATACGACAAGCAATGCGACAAGCTCGTTTACGGACCGAACGAGTCGGAGGCTGATTATCCCTTCAACACGACTCTCGACAAGATTAAGAACGAGTCAAGAAACAGCCGACCGGGCACACCGGATTCCGAGGTTGGCAGCACGACAGGAAAGGTTTACAGAGACCCTGGGAAATATCTCGGACCCCCCGGTGAACACGACTTATCACCCGATCCCAAGCAACAAACCAGCATACGTCAAATGGCTTGCGCCATCCTTCAATTGTCGAACGCGGTCGAAACAAAGTTTTTAAAAAAATTCAACGGTACCGACGACAAGGACAAAGTCTCGATCGAGGAGGCCTGCGAAAGATGGGAACAGTCGTTAATGGCCTCGACCAGCTGGTCGCAATTGTTCGTACATCTCAATACTCTCGAGAACAAAGTTGCTTGGGGCAAAAGCGTTACCAACGCTCGTTGTCGTATATGCAGAAGACGCAGAAACGCCGAAAACATGCTCTTGTGCGATGGTTGCAACAAGGGACATCACCTTTACTGCCTCAAACCAAAATTGACCGTTAGTTGCAGCTTTTTCCATAGCATTTCGATGTTCTTGTCACTTTTTAAATCTTAATTTCTATATAAAAAGGTAACAAAGATGTAACGGATCTGTAAACTGTTATACATATAATCGGTGTTTGTCGATTTAATGCTGAATTGCTTGCATAATTCCACTATCGATAGGCTGTACCGGAAGGCGATTGGTTTTGTTCTACGTGCAAGCCCCGCGAAACAAAGCCAAAGGAAAAAATAAAGAAGAGGAAGAAGTTTGATGACGAATCGGAAGAGGAGGCGGCATTGTTGACCAAAGAAACTAGGCACAATCGGGCCAAACGCGTGCCTGACAGTGATGGGGGCGAAGGAGAAAATGGCGACGAAGACGTAAACGGGGGCGAGGAGGAGGAGGATAGCGATCCAGAGTTAGTACACGACAAAATCAATTCTACGATTTACATTAGCCTCTTGTATATTGGGCTTGAATCAGATTTTACTCCCATTTATTGAACGGTAGAGAGACTTTACGCGTTAATATTTATTTTTTATGTAATTCAATGTTCTCTTCTTATTTAACATTTATGAGTTCGAAATCTCGTCAGTAAATTTCAGAAATTTCGTCAGTGGTTTTTTTTAAACTTGTGAGTTAAAAAAAAACTGTATTAATAGGTATCAGCTCTTATAACGAACCTGTATTATCCGCATTTGCTTGCCAACGACTAAAGAGGACAAAAAAATGATTATCGACATTTATATTTGGGTTATTCAAAACTCTAAACGATTTTTCCAGATCGAAAGCCAATCCCGTGTGCACAAGCTGTGGAAGCACCGGCCGATTGGTCGCATGTGACGTTTGTCCTCAACGTTTTCACATCGATTGCGTGAAACCTCCTTTATCCAGAATTCCGCGTGGAAAATGGACTTGTCACGACTGTAGGAATCCGCGAAAGCACTCCAGTAGACTGGGTAAGCCTTTTTCCTCGTGACCCGTCCCTCTTGCATCATTCGACTATCTAGATCGGAAGAGTTCAAGAGAAAGGAACGTTATTTGAAAACAAGAAACGAGCTATGAGAAAACTGGGTTCTAAAATTGGCGAGGTCGATCATCTTCTACGTGTCCTTAATCGATTAAAGTACTCAACAGAAAATTTCAATGCTGGGTGATTACGACGTTGTTCTTTTTATTTTTCAAACGTTTCTCCCAAATCGTTATTTTCTCGTGTTTGAGTTTCTCTCGTACGGGAAAACAAGTTTCAAGAACAAAAATCGTGACCCCGCATCACGCATAATTCATCGGACAATCCAAGGATGAATAAAAAGTTGAGAGATGGGGATTAGCTTTGGGCGTGTGTGTGTGTTTTGGCTAGCCCGAGGGCGAGAGAAAGAGAGGGATACGGAGAGGCTGTGCGCAGCTGCTGCACGCTCCCGCATTCACGGCTTCGTCAAGACTCTTCTCACTACAGAATCTGCTGATTGGGACGGTCTGTATTGCACCCCTCTTCAGAGTTCAGCGATTAAAATTCATCGACCTTTTACGCTCTTGATGTTTTCTTGGCTTTCGATGCGGTAGCGCCGATGCTTTTTTTTCGAGGTTCGCAAGCTTTTCGGAAAAAAGATAAAGAATTTTTAATAAAATGTTGGTGGTACATAACTAATCCCACGGTTGATCGGTTCTGCCGCTTCGCTGTGCACTAGCCTTATGCAATTCCGTCGCTTTTTAATAAAATTACACCCAGCTCGAATTTTCGTTTCCACTGCAATGAAGGAGAATTAACCTCGTACGAATGTTGGCCAAACATGGAAAATAATATTGCATCGCTTTCTTAATTTATCCACTAACCCAGCTTGTTTTTTCTTTTCAATATTCGCTATGTTCGGGGTTTAATGTTCAGCGTCTTAAAAAAGTTCCAGGGTATCTATTTAAAAATAAATAAATATGTTTTTAGAACCAGAACAAAGAAATATTTTTTTAGAAGAAGATTCTACGTGATACATAATAAATATGATGCGCAAAGCATCAAATACTGGAAATAAAAATATAACAAATGTAGTTGTTATATTTTTATTTTCAAATTAGTTATTTAAATAATATTAAAAATGTAGTTGTTATATTTTTATTTCCATAAATATCAACAAATGTAGTCGAAGCATTGCTTATTTCCAATTTCTGATTGTAGATATTGCAGCCGCTATTTCTAGTCCTCTTTATACGCAATACTCGCACAGTCCAAGTTTGCTTTCCACCTGGTATATTTTTGCACCGTAGAAATCACAAATCCGTATTAATGCCACTCAAGCTCTCATCGTTTAACCAAAAACCATTTTTCAAATTTGTTCTTTTTCGAGTTGTTTCATTCCGATCGTTCTATAGGTAACCATATGCCATAAAAGTTTTGACGATTCGATATATAACGGAAAACCATGTACTCTTAATCGCAGACAGTAGCACGTCCGAAGAAGCGATACCTCGGCAAACGAGACGAGCGTCGAAGAGAGCAGCGGATGGTGAAAAATCAACGACTACCCAATTGAAGGAACTCCTGGGGGACTTAATGAAACACGTTGACTCGTGGCCTTTTCTTACACCCGTCACGACCGACGAGGTGCCGGATTATTACGATTACATAAAAAATCCAATGGATTTCGGTACGATTAAGACTAAACTCGAGAACGGCCAATACGAGAACGTAAAGGAATTCGTTACCGATTGTCAATTGGTCTTCGAGAACTGCGAGACTTACAATCAGGAGCATAGCGTCGTATACAGGTGCGTAAAGTGGCGATCGTTCGTTCGATTCTTATATTTTCAGTTCGGAAGCCAGAGACGACTCGATGGTGTGTCATTTCTCGTTTTCACTAACCGTTTGCACATACTAAAATCATCGATTTACAAGTGTTTCGTCTGTTATCTACACGTAATTGTCTGTACCGCTTTTTTTTTTCGCTTACGTCAGTTTTCTGCTTGGGCGTTGATTTTTCTACCAAATATTCGTACAGCAAGATCGCAACGACGAAAAAAATTAGTTCCATCGATCTATGGAATTAATTTAAAAAATGTGTAAGCTAAAAATACGTTGTATGTTATGCATGAAACGTGAACAAAACGTTGAGTTTAAAACAAAACCATTGTTTGAACCTCGCATTCAACGGGGGCACAAGATAAATCCGTAATTCCGAAAATCAATGTAAATTTGTGATGACTGGTCGACGCAGGTAAAACTGGTGACGGTATCGCACGATGATTCGTCTTGGAAAAAATGAGCAAGTGTAAATCTCTCGAATGATTTGAGACTCCCTCCGGAGTTTTGAGTAACGCAATAATCTTTGGCCTCCGAACGGAAGGATAAGCGCTCGCCAAGATCGGAGAATTTCGGCTATGTCTTTGTAAGAATAGTTTTGTTCACAGGGCCGGTATGCGTCTCTCGGCGTATTTCGAGAAAAAGTGTAAGGCGTTGGGACTGACGATCGAGGAGGAGATCGCATCCGATAATCACGGGGGAACGAGAGCGAAGAGACGGCGAATCGAGAGAAACGAGCTCGACACGGTTGCTCAAAGCGACGAGGAGGAGGAACAAGGAGGCGACAAGAAGGAAGATGAAATGGAAACGGAAGACGAAGAGGAGGAGGAGGAGGAGGAGGAGGAGGAACAGGAAGTGGATGAGGAGGGGAATGATGACGACGAGGATGATAATGATTCGAACTATGAGAGTTAAGAATTGTTGGGAGAAGGGTTTTGCGCCTTGCCCCGAATCATTGATGACACTTCGAAACGCGATTTAATCAGAAATCGGATGTACCTTATAAAAAAAAATGTATACTGTATTATAGTTCCATCATAAACGCGCTCCGTCATTCCTTGTACCTTGATGCACTTTCGATAAGCTTTCGCGACGGCTATATCCACCCTTTCGAAGAGGGAAAAAACGACGATTGAAGAGAGAGAGAGAGAGAGAAAACGCTGCACCCACAGCATCGCTGTTCCCGACGAGCTTTCATAACGCTGCAACTTTTTTTAGTGTCGGTTTTTCTTTTTACTTTTTCTACGAGACGGTTTAGTGAGCACGCGCAGTATTATTATTCGGACTTACGCAAGACCCGTGTACTCGAATTTTTGAATAGAAAGATAACATCAAGGAGAATAATCGGGAGTGCTTTGTAGTAGTAAAAGTCGTTGGTCTTATCGCAGCCAGTACAATCGAGAGGACTCGATCGTGTGAGTATCTACGATTTTGTGTCGATCAATATAATTCTCTTCCTCTTGATTGTAGTTACACGCCCCTTAGCAATCATCATTTCTAGAACACGCGTTTCTTTCTTTCTTTTTTTTTTTATTACGTCTTCGAAACTATTTATTATTAACTTTCAGTGTGTAACCTTCCACCGCTAAGCAGTGATGAAATTTCGTTCGACACGGCGCGAAATTTCCTCGTTGTGCGCTGTCTTATTTAACAAACAAACACTAGACGACTGACTCGAGGATTAGAAAAACTCCCTCTCGGCCTTGGTGTTCAAAGATCGAAACGATTATCGTATTTTTATTTCCATTTTTTAGTGTATATTTATATATAGAAATAGAAATTATAATATCGTTGGAACGTATGGTCGGTAAGAGGTGACGAAAACTTTCCTGCCTTCGCCGTACGCACTTTACCTTTTTTTCTTTTGCCACCAACATCCGCAGAAATGTCGAACCGTTTGAAATTTAGGCTGGGCCTACACGTACAATTTAAGATACGCGAAACTTTATTGTCCATTGAATTGTACACAAGAATCGAGGAACAGTCGTTTAGAATGATGTATGTTTTATACAATTAATTTGGTAATAAAGACTTTCAAAACTGATACAATTTTTTTCGGCCTTCAACTGCGATATTTGTGAATAAGGATGTTTTAAATAATGCGACGCAATTCAGTTTTGTATTTTTTTTGTACAAATTGTCATGCTTTTCACTATCCGTATATAATATGTTTTTTATCCGTTTATAATATGTTTTTTCCGAAGTGCTTTTGTTTCATATCGAGAATTAACTTTTCATCGTGTTGATCGATCGTTCAATAAATCGAGGCTTATCAAGAAAACTTGAATACGCCCGTGTGCGTGCAAGAGGGAAAAATAACGATATGTCGTCGCGTGCCATCGCGCGTCAATGCTTTACGAATCCATCTTTCTTACGGAAGTTCTCGACGCAGGCGCGCTCATCATCCGTGAGCCAGTCGAAACAATTTCAAAGACTGAAAGCAATGCAGATTGCTATGCAGGTACAAACGTATTACAATCGAAATCGCGTATAACGACATAAAAGGGGCTACGAAATATCGGCGTTATAGTCGATAGTCGTTGTAAACGATATATATATTTACTCAAAACCGTTATAAATCGTTCATAACGACCTCCAAACTTCGTTGTGATTTGTGATACGTCGTCTCAACCGGTGGGATTTTAAGTGGTTTCGACTGTAATTGGCAACTCAAATTTTTAGTGTGAATTTTTTTTTTTTTCATCTGTTACATCCTTTGTGGCTTCACGAAAACAGAGAGGCTATTATATACTGTTTTGCAGTGCGACGACGGTGTCCCAATTTATCTGAAGAGAGGAACTCGCGACAGAGTTTTGTTTGGGTTTACTTGCGTGCTAATCGCTTTCGGATGTTTCCAGACCTTACGGTTTCTTTGGACCTCCGCAAGAAAATAATCGTTTATAAAAGTGAAAAGAGTTTGAAAAAAAATTATTATTATATCAATTTTCTCACGTGGCGTTAATAACTATTGATGAGATATCAACGATCAATTGACGAAATGAAAAATGTAAAACATTGTTAAAGTGCAGATAATTGAAGAACAGTGGGTAAATTAAAACAATTAAAAATTAATCCTTCCTCGTTAGTTAATAGGGTTTAGTATTCATTCTTTACATACATTGTATTACATATGCAACGATAAAAGTAATAATAATAATAATAGTGATAATAGTAGTAACAATGAAATAGGGTTAGGAAGATACAATGATTAAGGCACTTTCAAGATAGCTCGGTCTAAGGTATCAACATACAAAGCAATGTATAATTTTAGAGTGTACAATTGTACTTTTTACATCCAGAACGAACCCCGTTCGATAAGAAATTTTGATACAATTGCGAGGATATGGAATTGACGGTCAATTCAAACGTGAATTTGTAATATGAATATTCGATGTTGATATCTTAAACTCGTATATGCCACATCAGATGCAAATAATTCTTTCAGTATCACAGAACTCCTCGACCATTAGAAAGTTTGCATTGTTACAACAACAGAAAAAACTTAATTGCCAAAAAAAAGTGAGACGATTTGAGAAAGAGAAATTGAAAAAATGGAAAATATAATTCGTATAGTCGATTCGCTGATGGATCTTTTGGTGTTCGGCCTCCCAACGCAATCTTCAGTTCTCTCAATTAAATTTGCGGCTCTGTATTTTTTCATGACTTCTATGCATTGTTGTAAATAATTTATAAAAACTTGTATCCCTTTGAAAAAAAGCCCATGTCGGATGAAAAATTAATTTATTATTTTGGAAAATCTCGTGGAAAAATAACAATTGTTGATGTCGTAGCTTTTTTGATTGAAGAAGACTTCTTTGATGTAATCCCATTTATGTCGAATTTATTTCTTTACGACGCACCACATAAATTTATTGAACTGTTTTAAACGATGCAATCTCGGGACGAACATTTTGAAAATAAAATAAGAAATTTTATTCTTTAGCATCCCTGACGTAACGTATCTTCTGTTGTAATACATTACAGCATCGATAATTCTAAAATTTCTAAAATCGTTCCAAATACTTAATGGTGTTTTGTCTTCCCAAAAATTCTAATAGAATTAAGCAAATCTACTAGATCTAAATCTGCGCAAACATTTTGTTGATCGTAGCTCCGCTGGGAAATTCAGTAAAAAAAAGTACAATAAAGTTTATACTGACTCTAAGAGATTTTTAAGATTTCAACCATAGACTAATTTGAACCCATTCTTTGTCTCTTCACATAACTGAAATTGTACTCTAAGCATTCACTCTTTGCTGTTATTCTGATTTCGTTTACGCTGAATTTCATTGAACCTCGAATTAGTTTTGGATTAGTCCCACAATTTTTCTATGCATCGCTGAAGTTATAATTTCCACTATGAAGCAGAATCTTATGATTTAACAGTTTACATCGATGGAAGACAACGGAAATCCTTCCATTGCCAAGTTTTTGACTGAAATAACAAAAAACGTGTGTCACTCTAGAAGTCCGGCAAACAAATTTGTAAGAAGCTAATGACTCGAAAGTATTTCCATCGCGTTCGAAGGATGCAAACTTCATCAACATCATTCGGTTCCATCCTCTCTTGCACAAGATCCGCCAGGGTTGATGAAACCCCTATCTACCGTGAAGCAGGCGGGGGATCACCAGGTTAAAAAAGAGTAAGAAAAAACGATTCTCGATAAGACTGGCGTTGTAACGGAGGAGAATCAAATATTCGTGCTGGCAACGTTTTTCCGAACGTGGCTGCTCGCATCTTCGGAAAAGTTTTCCTGGACGTTAACGTCTTGAACGATTTCCTTCTTCCCCCTATTGGCGCCATTTTCATTTCTCGTTATTCTTGAATCTTTCGGGCCAACTTTCGATCTAGTTTTTCTAACGAGATTTCCATTTTTCGTAGGCGTACTCGATATTTTCGGGTTGCTCGCGCGTTCATCATTCGTTTGGGCATCGCTGACCGGATTAATTTTATGTTTGCGACGCTGTACGAGATTTTTCAAAGCGTCGCTGAAACGAACGAGAGTTTCGGCGATAGAGGTCTCTTCGAATTTTCGAGCGATGTCGTCGAACCGATCATCCTCGTCGGACGTGAATTCGTTTTTTAGAACTTTGAACTGTTCGACAATGTCCTTCAAATGTCTCCTCGCGTCGTTAGTAAAACTCGGATCTGGATAATCGTCGCCGAGCATTCTGTCCATTTCGTTAATATTTTCTTCGAGCGAAGCTGCGCCCGTTTCACTGTCGCGGGATTCATCCTCTGTCTTATCGGTCAATTTTTCTAACGATACCGGATCTTCCACGCTGAGATCTTTCTCGAATTCGCGAAATTGATCAATGATCTTTCGTATGCTCTCCTTGACTCTCGAGACTTTTTCCTCGTTAATTGTTTTTTCGATAGGCGGAAATGCTGCTTGTTCCCCGATGATCGGTTGTTTTTCCGTCATTGACCTTACTTTTCGCGGGACACCGAGGTCGTTCTCCAGCTTCGTCCTAACAGGAAGTTTTGTTGCTTGTTTGATCACTGGAGTTGATTCAGTTTGAGAATCCTCCCTCGGTACTTGTCTTACTTTGACTTCTTGCATCTTTTCTTGAATTAATTTTTTTACAGCCTCCTTTATTCCGCTTCCTTCCCGGATAGGTGCTATATCAGGAGCTACGTCTATCTGTTTAACGATCCCAGGAGACCAACTTTGCTCGACCTTCCTTTGAGCACGTTTTTCCGTTGTCGGATCTGGCATTTTTCGCAGTTCTTTGCCTCGCGCCGGTTCATTGGGCTCTTTGTGATGTTCCACAGGTTTGAAATTAACATCTTTCTTTTGTCCGTCTGATTCGTCGCTGAAATTTTCGGTTGTTTCGTAACTCGAATCGAAGAAAATCTCGACCGGTTGAAATTCTTCAATTTTTTCGGCGCTCGTTGAATCGTTGGGTTGTGTGGACATTTCCCATGCCAAACGAGTTTTCGTTTCGTCATCTTCCATTCTCGACAAACGCTCAATTTCTCCTGTCTTTTCGGTAGCCTGATTAATCTCTATCGCGATCGGTTCCTCCTCATCGTCCTTCCGCGTTGCAACTCTTTCATCTTTCATTTCGGAATATTGACCTTCCTCAGTCGACGCGGTCGCGATCGCTGCTTTCTTCGGATCGTAAACTATATTCGGTTTTCTCTTCATAATAAAGATCGTCGGTTTTGTTTTGATTTTAATCGGCGGTACAAAATTGTAATTGAGCGCGATGTGCGAAAAACCATCGACGGAATCGAGGATATCGTGGGTCTTCAGATACGGCTTGATGTTCGGCGAATATTTGCTCTTTGCTTCCATCAGCATATGAGTGAATTTTAGGGTTTCGGGATCGTCGAAACTCAAATTCTCCTGTTTAGAATACCTGCGAATGAATCGATAAAATTTTGATTGCGAGTCATAAAAATTTCATTAAAAAAACGAGTAACCAATATTTTCTTTCGAGGCCGAATTTTTTCAAAACGACAAACAAAATTTCTCACCACAGGGACCCTTCATAATAATCAAATTCGAATTCCTGTCTTCTCACAAAATCCTACAGGACTTTCTTCTCTCAGAATTAAATTTAGAAAAAGTTTTTTGCCGAAACATGGATTTGAGGACGTTTCGATGACATTATCGATTTCGATGGTGACTCACGTCCATTTTGGGTTCGTCTGGGTGAATCTCGACACTCCAGTCTGGGCGGTAAGAACATCGATGTGAACATTCACCGGGCTTGTCGAGTCTCTTTCCAGTCTATGCAACCTCGCAATTGCTAAGCCCCCTGGATAATTTGAGCCGGCGACGCACAGCAGAAACATCGAGAAGACAGCATTCAGAACGAGATGAGCCAAAATACCGAAAGCTAGGATGCTGTTCCACGCGGATTTGCCACGGTTTTCCCATCTAACGATGAAACAAAGTATACGAAATAAAATCTCGGTATACGACAATAATATACAATACAGGGATAATACAATAAATTCGAATGCATTATTATTGCAATAACGACAATATTAATGTTATTATTATTAGAGTTCCTTAATGATAAAAAACATTGCAATATTGTAAATTCATCTCGAGTTCTTTTAATGAATTATAATAAACATTGAATTTTTGAAAAGCCAATGAAAAATAAAAATAATTAGAAATACGGATGGGTTTTCAGCCCTAAGGACTATTAAAAGTAGGATAATCTTTTACGTTGAATGTGAAAAGAATTGTGTTGTAAAAAAACTTACATTCTGTGACACGCTGCAGCTGCGCTGACGTTCAACAATGGAAATACGTAAATGATGAACCTCAGCTCTTTGTGAGGCAAAAATGAGAATAACAATACGAAGATAAGAGCGGGCACGGTGAGAGCGCGTACTCGCGAGTCCCAAAGCATTCCAAGAGGAACGAGGGCATAGGATAGCGCCAAACCTCGTGGAAGTGCCGAGTAGAAGTACCACAAAAAAGGCGATGTCTGTGTTTTGTTACGATATTCGTGTTAAAGGCAATACGAGTTGATACTTCGTAAAGGTTTCTATTTTCTATGACGATTCTGAGTCTTTGTCGAAAGGATACACCCCATTGGCTGCTCTTATTGAGAATCGTGTTGAAGTAAAACACCTCTCCTTCCGGCCATACCAGGCGTCTCCAGAATATCGAGTCCACGATGACTGTGAGAGCAAGGAAAAATATACCGGCTGGTACTGCAATTTTCAGCAATCTAAAAATCGCCGAGCATATCTAAGAATCGTAGACCACGCGCGTATCGAAATATCGCAAAATGTTGCTACCCGTAAACACAAAAATGAATTATACCTTGGCACTGTGAGTTTTCTACTCGCTATATCATGAAGGAGGAACAGACCGAGCAACATTGCCAGCTCGGCTCTGAAGATAATTATGGCGGCTGCCGATGACCAGATGAAAGTGAAATGACTCTGTCGTAGCCAACCGTAAAGAGCCAATAAAACTGAAACACAATCGTTGTAAACATTATTTTTATGGTATAGAATCGGATTATGCAAAGCTATGGCGGGCTCGACCGGTGGTTATTGGCTAAACTGATTCATCGTTACCCAAAGGTATCGCCATAATATTTGGCAACGGCCTGCTGAGGTAGTACACGAAGTGATACTGCGTCACTGTCACAGCTACGAACCATGTGGCAAATTGCGGTCCGAAAACCGACTGCAACGCTTGTTTGTACAATTTTAGCGCTGCAATCACTAACAATGCCAAAACGCCCCTCACTGAAAGTACAAAATAATAATCGAGTATTTTAATCTACTCCATATTCTCTACATTCACCCATACGTATGCAATGCTACATAGCATTTGCATAGAAATTGTGGAATCTCAATGCGTTCTTCACTAGTTACGTTTTAGTAAAGTATTAACTATTTTACCATTGAATCCGTACTCCAGTGGCTTCGACTAAATAGTCGAAGCCACTGGAGTACGGATAGGTTTTCTTACCTACATACTGGGCGCAAAATTTGTTAAGATTCAGATGTGTGACGGTGGCAACGATCGGCGACGCAAGGCCTGATATGACAATTGGGCCGATAAAAGTCCTTGGCACAACACCGGGAAATTCGTGATGGTCGTACTGCAATACAAAATAAGACCATGTTTCAGAAATTCCAGTGTTTTTCTTAACTTACAATATCTTTCATCGAATAGTTGAGGAACAATTGTATTACTGATCGTATGTCAGATGGTTAAAGTTTTTTTTTGTCTTCACAGAGTTTCGACAATTTTCGAAATTTCTCGTAATGGTCAAGTTTTTCGAGACAACAAAACGATACGAGCCGGAGAGTCCCCTAACGAAGTGCATAATGATTGTTTAAAATGTTATATTTCTTCTAGGAAACGTTTACAGGAAAATTTCGTTTTTAAAATGTTCGACAAATATGGACGATGCTCGTGTTCCCGCCAGAAAGGATTAACCTTGTTGTGGAAGGTCAGTCTCGACACTGATGTTTCACAGTTACGTCACCATTTGTAGGGAAGGTGGCACTGCAGTTGCTTCATGGCGATGGAACAGCTGATTCCCATATTTTATAAATAACGCGAGATACCGAGTCTAAATTTGTTTGGACACTGTTGAATCTTTGGGCAGGGACGATATCGGACAATTTTCGTTTGCATATAGCGTAACGGATACGTAACCGGTAACGAAGCTACGTTGAACGTAACCGTCGGCCGTAGCTCCGTTGTACAGAATGAGGCAAAAATATCTCAAGTTATTTACCTCGGTTAGGTTAAAGCCGTGGTAGAGGATGTCGTGGATGGCCTGAAGATTGAAGCTTTCCTCGACTTTCGTGAACGGACAATACAACAGATGTATCATCGCAACGAGAACGATCAAGTGATCCATGTTTCCTATTTATCCACCCCTTTTTCACACACATTTATTCGCGGTTAACGACGGCGATCGAGCACGAATTATTGCCAACCCGTTCGTCTACTAGCTCGATCTACACGTAAATTAACGAATGGTTTTTATCGCTTGTTTCAACGGTGGAACAATTATTGTTAAAAATCTTAGTGCAACACCATGAGCATCTTATTAATAGAACTACGCTCGGGATTTATCTCGTGCCGGCCCTGCCGATTGCCAAAAAAAATAAGAAAAAAAAACAAACACCTTTTCGCATTTCGCCTCGCGCATACGGCGCAGTCCTGCCAGCTCGACCGCGTCGACGTCGCACACCCGGTCGCCATTGCACGTTCGCTTCACCCGCCAAATTCAAACGACGAGGGGAAACGAATAAAACAGCAGTATTGTACGTGATAGGAGCTTTATTAAAAAAAAAAAACAAACCATTCGTTTTATGAATACATGTGTCGAATTTCCGTCACAATTTTTAGCGGTCCTGTGATCGGACGTATCAAACTCACCCAAATTATATTTACATTAGTACGAAGACGGTGAACGCGTTAAACTTACATTCGTTCATTTCGCGTTTATTATTATTAATAAATTTATCGGTTTAGTATGCGAATAAAGTATAGCACGTTGGATTATCTACGACGCTTTTATTTCGCGATAGTAAAAAGAAAAAAATAATATAATCACATTTGCAGAAATAGGAATCGAAATTGAGATTATTCGATTAGCGAGTGTTAAGTGACTCGTTCGCGAGCAGAATGTTTAGAAGGCGAGTACAGATTTTGGTAGAAAGGTTTTTTTTAAAACAAATTTACCGTTATACCACGGAACGATAATTTCATCCTCTTGCTTTCTTTTATAGAGATAGGAAATAATTGGGAGGGATTTCGTGGGATAATGTGGGTCGATTTTGTTTTTCGTTTGTCGAGTCTAATCGAGGCGCAGACTCGTCCTTAGCGTTTCGGCTTTGGTGGAGCACGGGGGTTTGGCTTGTTGTGCATCATGTTCTGGCATTTCGGAATATGACGATCGGCAGCGGCCTGATTGAATTTACGTCCGCAGTGAGGGCACTGCACGTAATCGCTGGTGTCGCTCGGTGGTGGCGGTGGTAAATCGCTCAACTTTCCTCCTGCCGCTAAGTGGGCTTGTACTTGTTTCGCCGATCTTATCGCGTTTATGAAGTCCTCGTGTTTTCGACGCCAGTTCGACTTCACCTCGGGTTTTTGGGTTTTTCTCTGTTGAATTTATTAAGAAAACATCGCGTTTATTTCAAGCCGAGAGTGCTATTCTCATTAGATTTTCAATAAATAAATAGAAGGATATGAGGAGGATAACCCGCGAACGAGAAACGCTCGATTTCTTACGTCAGCTTGACTTTTTTTCGGACCAGATTTTTTCACGAAGGGTTCCAATTCCGTGCCCTTGACTCGATGAATCGTCGCGTCGAACTGCTTGCGCTTCTTCGTCGTTGTTTTCGTGCAGATCTGTTCGTGACGACTGACGCGATCGGAATTGAAACGACGACCGCAAATTTTGCAACCCACCAACCCGTCGCTGCGAAGAAAGAATATTCGTTTATTGGGTTCCGAGAACGCTTCGTAATTTCGATAAAAGTGATAAAATCGATAAAATTCAATAGAAAATATGGAATTAAATATTCAATTTTAAAAATTGTATTAAAACAAGTTCTATGACGCTTATGGAAATATCCGAGAAAAATGATGTTTACGTAATAAATTCGTTAAATTTGTCGTGGCTTTGATATCTGAAACGACACGTTTGATAAACGTTACATTACTTTGCATCGATTATCGGTGCAGTTGTGCTTTTCGTGTTTGTGGCGGATCCCCGCTGACTGGAAATCGGTGATTTCACTCTCGTCGACATTCTGCTCCTCGAAGAGCTGATTTGGGATGAACGCCCGCGGCTAGCGGAAGCCACACTAGAATTTGTCGAGAGTGCCGAGGCTGGACGCGAGTTGGGCGCTGATGGCGGTACTTGATGCTGCTTTTGCGGGGACGTCAATGATCTCTGCGAAATTGTTGAAAAGTCGATAAGTAGTGTTTTCAAAAATCCACCTCGTCATCCACATCTCTGTCGTGAATAACGATATATATATATATATATATATATATCTCACGAATCGCCAAAATTTCGTGACGGATTAGTTCTTCCGCTTCGTTATGAAATACGAGCCATCCATAAACCGCTCCAGGAGTCGATAAATTACTCGATCGATTTTCTAACGATCGTCACCGGTATCAACGTCATCATGACTGAGACTAATTTTTCGAAGAACCAAAACTGTCACCGATCTTCTTTTATTCGTTTAGCGATTTTTTCTTTACATCCCCCCCCCCCTCCCCGGCCGTGGCAGCCTCTTTCCTTCGGTTTTCCATAGGGAAGATGAATTTCGTTCACGATCGCCGTCAACCGATTTATCGAAGAGTTGCACCGAAAATGAATTCTTTACGATAAAACCCTCCACTATTCTTAGCAAGAGGACTGGCAATCGATGCCGATGTTTATGGTCAAGGTCGTCGAGGAGAAAGTCACGCATAACCTAAACAGAATCATTCAGAACCGAAGGAAGTTTATCAAACACGAACAAATGCAGATAAACCCAAACACATTTACATAAACTTAAACAAATTCAAACAAAACCAAACAAATTCATAAAAACCCGAAAAAATTCAAACAAATTGATGTAGACCCAACCAAATGAAATAAAGACAACAAAATTCAAATAAACTCAAACAAATTTATACAAACAGAAACAAATCGTAATAAATCCAAACAAACCCAAACAAATTCAAATAAACCCAAACAAATTTATGCAAACACAAACAAATCCAAATAAACCCAAACAAATTGATATAGAGCCAACCAAAATAAAATAAACCCAAACAAACCCAAACAAATTTATATAGACCCAACCAAATAAAAAAAAAAAATCCAACAAAATTCAAATAAACCCAAACAAATTAATAAAAACTCAAACAAATCCACATAAACCCAAACAATCCCAAATAAACTGACATAGACCCAACCAAAATAAAATAAACCCAACAAAATTCAAACAAACCCAAACGTATTCATACAAACTCAAACAAACCCAAATAAATTAAACAAATTTACACAGACCCAACCAAAATAAAAAAATCCCCAAATAATTCAAATAAACCCAAACCCAAACGAATTCGATTAACCTCGAAGCGAAACGAATCTCGACCGACACAACTTCAAACTCAGATCGAAACACGTCCAATTAAGCCTAAACCGACCCGAACTGAAACAATGTCCATAAATGGTATCGCTACTTCGAGCAGCCGTGTATGGATCACTTTTTCTTTTGTGGCCCCTGGCCTCCGTCCGTTAACAATCAATGTCTTTCTCCTCGTCTGCCCCTCCCGACCCAGCTTCGCTCCGACCCGTTTTCAACCACGCGATGATGTCACTGTGACACAAGGTCATGTGTGCAAGGAAAAAAAATAAACCTGCGCAAATCGAGTATAACCATACGGATCTACCATTTAAATGGTCAGCCGGCTAACGGACTCGATAATTGAAAGTGTACCGGGGGCGTAAATGGCGAAACGATTAATATTCCTTTTTTTTTTTCGACACGATCCCGTTACGTAAGACAGTCGTTAAGTAAATGACGAAAAAAAAGAAAAAAAAAGTAAATAGAACCTTTTCTATTATGAATGATAATACCTATTTGAAGGGTCGAGCTGGAATTTACTTTCTGTGAAAATAAATCATTTGTTAACATACAATGGAATTTTTCTAAAATATAGTAATTATACACAAGTCCATAACATTTTTGCTCCATTTAAATTTTGGCAAGGGATTTTATTTTTACTTTGTAAAAAAATGGTGACTAATCAAAGTAATTTACTAATAATTTATAATTTATTATAATAATATAATAATAATTAATAATTAATAATTTATAATTTATTACTTTGATTAGTCACCATTTTTTTACAAAGTAAAAAAAAAATCTCTCGCCAAAATTTAAATGGAGCCAAAATGTTATGGACTAGTCGCCAGTAGTGATATTTAAATGGCGGAGGCTGGCATTTTTCGTTATTTCCATGAGTTATGAAATTTTGAAGTTTGGTGGTAAATACAATAAAATAGAGCAGTTTCGTATACTTAGACGACTAAATTGACGGTGAGATGTAGGGGGATTTATGAAATGAGATTTCAAGAATATACCGAAAGAAGCCCCAAAAAAAAAAAACAATCATATAACTTATGGAAATAATTGAGGTTCTCTGGGTTTGTTTGGGTTTGTTCGGGTTTGTATATTCTGGTATTAAAATGTAATTAAAATGGAATTTAAAATGTCAGGATTTGTGAATTGAGCCTTCCAGAATATATCCAAACAAACCCAAACAACCTGATAACATGGAAATATTTAAGATTGTTTGGGTTTGATTGTATACTCTGGAATTAAAATAGAATTAAAAGGGAATTTAAAATATCAGTTTCCGTCGGCTGAATATCACTAGTGGTGACTAATTAAAGTAATTTATGGCAACAAAAAAAAATCTCCCTCAAAAATTGAGAAGCCCTACTTTTGCATTATTTTCCAAAAATATGACTAAACATTTAATTTGATTTATTCACTATAATAAAATGAATATTCAATTAAAAATAATAATTTATTGTTCTCAAAAATGAATTTTCAGTTTATTTTTAAATCAATGTCAATTCAATTTCAATTGAATTTCGATTGAATTTCAACTCTGTTTCAATGACTTTTTTTAATCTATTTTTTTTCAAAAATATGAATAAATATTTAATTTGATTGATTCACTATAATAAAATAAATATTCAATTAAGAATAATAATTTATTTTTCTCAAAAATGAATTTTCAGTTTATTTTTAAATCAATGTAAATTCAATTTCAATTGAATTTTGATTGAATTTCAACTCTGTTTAAATGACTTTTTTTTTTTCAATTCTATTATCAATTTTATTAAATCGAACAAACTCACTTGGTACGACGGTTTCGTTATTGCGAATTCCTGATGGTTCCTATTGTTCTCTCCGGATCCTGAAAATTCGTCATCGTTCGAGTCGAAAGCAAAGGCATTTTTGCTCTCTTTCGTTGTCAACGACGACGAGACTTCAATTGCGGTCGTTTCGCAATGATTATCGCCAGGGCCATCGATCGCGTCCGAGTATTCCATCGTCGTTGAAAACTCCTTAGATCGGATTTCACGGGTGCCCAGGTTTGACGATGTTCTTACCGTCGATGATTTTGTTCCGGAAACACGAGTTTCGCTGGAACCGTACTGTAAATCGAAATAAATCGTTTATCAAGTTTTTCGGAGTTTCGGGCTTTTCTGAGGAAACGGGATTTCTTAGTAAGGAAAATTATCAACGATAATTTATAATTCTACAATAAGATTGATAAATGTTTTACTTGATTTATTTATTATTGATGATTTATTTATATTCATTTATGATTTATTTATATTTACAAAAATATTGATAAATGTTTTACTTGATTTATTTATTATTGATGATTTATTTATATTCGTTTATGATTCATTTGTATTTACAAAAATATTGATAAATGTTTTACTTGATTTATTTGTTATTGATGATTTATTTATATATTCATTTATGATTTATTTGTATTTACAAAAAAATTGATAAATTTTTTACTTGATTTAATTACTATTGATGATTTATTTATATTTACAAAAATATTGATAAATGTTTTACTTGATTTAATTATTATTGATGATTTATTTATTCTCATTTATGATTTGTTTATATTTACAAAGAAATTAATAAATATCTGCTGCTTTACTCGATTTATATATTATCGATGATTTATTCATATTTCCAAAGATATTAATCAATGTTTTACTTAATTTATTAATAATAATAAAACGAATATTTACTAATAAATAGTTCACATCGAAAATATTTATACATAAATTTATATATAAATCATCTTCTTCGAAATAAATGATTTTCTTCGCAACTGAATGTTCCGTTTATTTTCTAATCAATGTTACTTCAATCGCAACTGGATTTCAACGATTCATGAGAATTATCAACGATAATTGATAATTCTTCAAACAAAGGAAACGAAACAAGTTTATTAGCCACGATAAGAAAGATTATTGATTCTCACTCTGTTGGGTGTGCAGGGAGGCTTGGCAGGAGACGAAGACACGCTTCTTCTGACCGCCGCTGTTTTTATTGTTCTTCCCGGTTCTTGGGTGGTTCGTTTCGTAGCGATATCGGGACTCGGACTTTTCGTCAACCTGCGAGCAATTGGTAATTTAACAATGGTTTTTTCGATTTTCACAATCGGCACTTTATCGCCTGATTTGAATGTTTTGGTTATCTGAACACGGGACAACGTCCCTGCAGTGGCGTTTCTGTCATTTTGACATTCCTTTGGATCCCCTTCACAGTTCATTTCCACAGTCTCGTTAAAACGCTCAATTTGCCTCTCCAAATCTTCGCTCTCGCGTTTTATCGATTTTCGAATATCCTCGATAGATCGCAACATTTTCTGCGGTTCGATTTCTACGTTTGTATCAACGAGTGACGGCGTTTTCGATCTTGAAATCATTTCCGTTTCATTATTCACGGTTTCGCAATGATTTTTCGTTTCGTATTCAACGATATCCGGACTGACGTTCGTCAGTCTCGTAGTTGTCGTGAGAACGATCGTTGACCTTGAATCTTCGTTCTCCAATTCGGACACCGAATCCTCGAATAATTTTTTCTTGCATATCGGTGAATCGTCGATACGTCTACCTTCTCGACGGCCGGTAAATTCCTCCTCGTGTATCTTCGATCTCTTCACCATAGATGTCACTCGTTTCTCTTTCTCTCGTGATTTCGCCGCCATTTTCTCCTCGCTGTAACCTCCAGCGGCTTTCCTCAAAATCGTTTCGTTTTTTCGAATCTTCGAGGATTTGATACTCTTCCCTTCTTTTTCTCGAGATTCCAACCTCGCTTGTTTCTTCCTCGAGGTTATTTCGGTATCCTTTGATTCAACTCGATTTTTCTTCGAATCAGCTGTTTTAGCCAGTTTGCAAAGAGGAGCGATCGTTTTCTTAACCACGATTTCCTCGTTCACCGGTATTCCATTTTCGGACATATAGGGTATTCCGGAAACGACCAAGGGCTTATCAAGGTCAGTCTCGTCGATACCAACGGTCACGTGGTGCTCGGTTTCAACCCCGATCGAGTCGAATCTCTTCAGGGCTGATTCGACCGAATCCGTACGTTCGAAGTCTTTCGATCCCAAGTTTTGGTCCGATCTGTCGGTTCTCGAAATAGTACTCCGGATCTTCTCGATTCTCTCGAGAAGTTGGCGATTTTCTTTGATTCCGTTTTGCGTCTTTTTTTCTAAAGACGATTCTTCCTGATCCCTGTTAATTCGAACGTTTTCCAAAGCATCGCTTTTCGGTTTCGTAATCCTGAAGGTGTCGCGACGTTTGATGACTTTTTCGGATAACGATTTCTTCGATTCTTTTTCATCGTTGGAACGTCTATTTCCGGTATCAATAATGCTTTTCTCCGTTGATTTAACTTCTAAAAAATCTTGCCGATTTCTCGATTCGATTTTTTTACCGTCGTTCGACTTCATCGGAGGATCCTTTTTCCCGCTGAAAAAATTTGTTTCCCTCGTACCTTTCGATACCAAAGGTGAAACTGTTTTCGATTCGGGGTTGCGTGGAATCTTTCCTGGCTTCGTTGATTTCCTTTCGTTATAATTAAGCAACGTTGAAGATTTTTCATTTTTCACGACTTTCCGTATCATAGCTGATTCATCGATTTTACTTTCGTCGCGAAGATCCGAGGATTCTGCATCCCTCGAAGTTATTTTACGTTCCGACGATTCACGGCGTTTCGTGGTAGCTTCCCTTTTTTCCGTACCGCCGGATTTAACGATTTTTTGTATGAGTTCGTACGATCGAAGAGTTTCACCCGATTTTCGACGATTCTCGATTCTGACGTTCGAGCGATAATCGGTATCAGCTTCTTTTGGAGAATCATCGAATGGATCAGGATATATCGAATTACGTCTAGAGGATAAAGTACTCGAAGTAAAATTCGATGTTTTTCCGTTATCATAAATCATTTTTTCATCCGCATCGTTTACGATTGATCGTTTTTGCGTCATTAAACTTTGAGAATGATTTCGCGATGTCCAATGTTCCGGCGATTGTTCTCCGCTCATCCGTCGATCTTTGGGTGTTCCGTAATCATCCATGGATGTCGACGAAATTCGTCTCGACGAGTAATCACAGGGTTCGAAATTTGACGTTTTGACGTTTCGATGATCGGGACTCCGAGATCGATCCGCCGATCTTTGATTATCGTGGGACGTCGCTTTAACGATTGTTCGTTTCGTCGACGATTCGCGATCTTCCGTTGGCGACGAGGAATGTTGTCTCGAGGAATAAGTGCTCGACGCGTAATTCGAAGTGGTACCATTTGTATTTTTTCTTTCGTCAAACTTCTCCGTTGATTCCTGTCGACGATTCGGACTTTTCGATCGCTCATGATTTTCCAAATATTCAACGGATTTTTCAGCGCTCGTTTTTCGTTCAATAGTTATTGGAGGGGGCGATTGATGCCTGATCGAAAATGTATCGGATCCAGCGTTAGGCGTTGTTTTTGCAGTTTTATTTTTCGTCCCTTTTGGCTCGTTATCGGACAAAATCGATACTCCGCGATCGATCGGACCGTGCGATCTTCCTCGAGATTTTTGGTGACCGTGAGATATTTGGTGGCTCGTTTTTCGCGGCTCCGACGAATCGTAATTCGCGCTCGTCGTCATCGGCGATGACGATCGAATTCTCGAAGAAAAAGTACTCGTCCCGTAACGGGAAACGTCATTTCCGTGATTCAACGATGTTTCCGTATCTCGCAAGTTTGTTTCTCTTCGATAAATCGAGCGCTGAAAATCGTTTCGAGATCCCGGACGTTCGATTGATTTTTCGCGTTTTTGGGGTAACTCGTTGTTAACGGTGGAGTCCGAATTGTATCTTCCGGTAGAGTTGAATGTTGATTTATCAATAATCTCACTTGGAATTCTAGCGTCTTCGTTTTTACCGATCTTTCGAATCCTCGTTTTTCGTTCGTCGTTCACCGATTCGAACGTTCTCTCGTTCCTCGATTGAAAATCCTTCGAAAAATCACGTTTGTTAATCGGATTCCAAGGATTCGATCGGTGCTTAAACGCGTTTGAATCGAATTTCGAGTTTTGATTTCCGGCGTTTCGAGGCTCATTTCCAGGGTTCTTCAACGTTGATTCTCGTCGACCAGCCGGACTTTTCGATCGTTGAAACTCCGGAGATTTTTCTTTCGCAAAATTGTAATCGTAATCAGCCATAGGACTCGACGATGATGATCGTTTTTCGGTAGAGCAATAAATATCGGATACCGATTTATCGTTCCTTCTTCGTTTCTCATCGATTTTCGAAATCCTTTCTTCTCGATAAATCGGATTGTGAATTTCCGTTTGAGATTCCGATCGTTCGTCGCTCGTCGGGCGTTCTCTCGAGTAGTCGTTATCGATAATTGGGGTTGATGAGGAGGAACGACGCCGTGACGAATAAGTGCTCGAATCGAAACTCGATTTTTTAAAATCGCTTGATTTTCTTCGTTCAACGCTCGCGATCGATTTTTCCCGATGCGAGGAGAACCGGTCCTGCATTGGGTAACGTTCCTTATCGTATACGTTGGACCGATCAAGAATCGGACTCGATGACGACGAGCGACGTTCACCGGAGTTTTCCCTTATTTTGGAGACTTCGTCAGGTTCGTTTGGTTCCGGCGATGATTCGCCCAGTTCAAGTTGAAGCCTCCTAAACGTTTTCGACTTTTCGAATTCGGATTTCCTTCGGGGATAATAAACGCTCGAGTTATCGTGATAAATTTGGCTGACTTTTGTAACACCGGATATTTTGTTGATCGGATATCCAACGTTCGATTGTTTCCTGTTGTCGTAAACTTCCGGCGATGAGTTTCTCGATTTAAAGGAACCTCCGAATTCCGGACTGGTGGAGCATCCTCTCGAGATCTCTTCCTCCATCCTCTTCACCGTAGATCCTCTGAGAATCATTTGTTTGTTGGTATTTTTGTATTTTTTTTTTTTTTCGTTTCCGATTTTTCAATAATTCCCGCTCTAAGAAAACAATTTGTTTTATTTTTATTTTTTTAACTTTTTCACCCGACCGTGTACCCAATTTTAGTTTTGAGTTTGTTGGTTTTCATCGCCAAAGCGGGTTATGCGTATCGAGGCGTTTTCTAGTTTCGATTTTGGTAACTTCCGCTGGCGCCCTCTTCGTTTGTTAGCTACAACGGCTGGTTGGTGTTTCTTTTTTTTTTTTTTTGGTTTTTTTTTGCGGTTATTGGAGCGAACACAGTGGATTTCTTCTCGGCTATACTCTTGGCTGTATATCTTATATTATTACGAGCTGATCGGGACGGTTATTATTTGACACAGTCCCAAATGATTTCCCCATAGATACGGAATTTAACGTCGTTATTTGAGGTGACCTATCAGCGTTTTTATTTATTAATGATTATGCTCGTTGTCACAGGTTGGATGATCGTGACGACATGGGTTATTAATTAGCCACGTCAGATCTATAGCGGTAGAGATGGTTAAAGCGCGGCTTCGATCGATAATCCTCGCCTTCAAGTTTGCATCGTTCAAAACGTAACGGATATATGTTTCGTACGTAAAAATTGCATCGAATGATTTTTTTAAAATTTTTTTATTTTTTTACGTATCGTTCGATAAACGTATTTCGAACGAAAAAAAAGGTTTACGAAAAGGTAAAAAAAAGGTATTTCGATTTTGTATTTACGATTGAAACGAAGGAACGAAAAACCATTCGATACTTTCGAACTGTGCAAACTTCGATGTCACAAGTATGTACAACAATGTTATCAATGTTATCGATATTGATGTCATAGAATTTTTTAGCTTTTGAAGCTTTTTCGGCTTGTTATCGTTCTTTTTCATCCGGTCGTGTTTTTTTTGTTTGTTTTTTTTTTTTTTTAGGAATTTCTTTGGAATTTTGATTTTTGATGTAACATTTACAAATTATTCGGTTTTGTATTGTTTAATGTTCGATCCTTCGAGTGCACTGTTTCGCTGCCGACTTATAATTTTCGAATTATAGTTTTTGTCGAATTGTTGTATTTCGATGAATGTGCATTTTTTTTTTTACTTTCTTTTTTGTAGAGACGATTTTTTGGACAAAAGGATCAATATTTTTTAGGCCTGAATGTATTTTTTGAGAAAAAGGTAAATTAAACCTGAAAATATTTGCTAAAAGTGGGGGGATGCTTGAAAAAACGTTTTTACAAGAAAAAACGTTGTGGGTCAATCTGACCCATGAATTTTTTTCAAATTGTTGTATTTCGGTAAATACGCATTGTTTTACTTTTTTTTTTTTGTAGAAACGTTTTTTTGTAGGAAACGATCCATTTTTTTTAGGCCTTCATTTATTTGGTGACAAAAACGAAAATGAAACGCGAAAAAATTCGCAACGCTTGAAAAAAAAAAGTACTTGCACGAAAAAAAACGATATGGGTCAATCTGACCCATGAATTTTTTTCAAATTGTTGTATTTCGGTAAATACGCATTGTTATACTTTTTTTTTTTGTAGGAAACGATCCATATTTTTTAGGCCTTGATTTATTCGGTGACAAAAACGAAAATGAAACGCGAAAAAATTCGCAACG
>JAPYZI010000835.1:0-40804 GCA_030523105.1 Ophioninae sp. A BG-2022a
ATTCTTGATTTCTTGTATTCTTGAATTCTTGAATTCTTGAATTGTATTCTTAAATTCCTGTATTCTTGAATTCTTGAATTCTTGAATTGTTGTATTCTTGATTTCTTGTATTCTTAAATTCTTGAATTCTTAAATTCCTGTATTCTTGAATTCTTGAATTCTTGAATTCCTGAATTCTTGTATTCTTAAATTGTTGTATTCTTGATTTCTTGTATTAAATTCTTAAATTCTTGTATTCTTGTATTCTTAAATTCCATCAAGGTTTATCGTTTCACAAATTTTCATGAATGTTCATTTAAAAATGAAATTTCAAGAAGAAGTTACAGTTTTGTTGAAAAATGAAACTTTAAATTAAATGATTTCATTCAAGATAGTAAAATTTCATTTTTAAACATAAATTTTGAAAAATATCTGATGTAAATAATTTATTTTTCACTGTACCGACGGTTGGGCATTTTTTTAACGATATATAAAGAGCCACCACTAAACGGCGAACCACTAAAATCGTTAACGAAATTTCATCAACCACCTCGTTTTATTCTCCAGGCTACTGTAGACATCGAGAAGCACCCGAGTCTAAATATCAAATGCAGCGGCGCTTGCGATAAAATTCCTGATGCTATTGACGTTATCGAATTTATAACACCTGTGAGATCCGGGAAAACGAAAAATCTCACGATTACGAATGATACGAATGACGCCTGGAACGTTGAAACGGCCCTGACCGGAGAATACTTCCGAACTGCGGAAGTTTTCGTGGTCCCCGCTAAAAAGTCGTACTCTTGCGAAATCGTTTACACACCTCTGGTCATGAGTGTTGGGAAAAATTATCACGAAGTAAAAATGGCTAAAATACGTTTTTTTTTGTTTATAAAATAACTTTTTTAAATACAATATTTCTTTTGTGTGGCAAAAAAAATACTCAATTTTTAGCTATTCCATCATTGTGCTAAAAAGCCTTAAATAAAAACTCATTTCAAGGTTTATGCTTGTACAATAAAAATCTTCAATAAAAATGTTACTATGGAAGACATAGAATTTCGGCAAAATAAAAATTATACAGAGATCGAGAAAAAGTTTGATGTCAAATTATTCAGAATTATTTTTGAATTCAGAAATGTCATTGTAAATTTTGAATACAATTTCAATTTTTGCCACCATTCTGCTAAAAACCTTAAATAAAAACACATTTCAAGGTTTATGCTTGTCCAATAAAAATCTTCAATAAAAATGTTACTATGGAAGAAATAGAATTTCGCCAAAATAAAAATTATACAGAAATCGAGAAAAACTTTGATGTTAAATTATTCAGAATTATTTTTGAATTGAGAAATGTCATTGTTAATTTTTAACACAAATAAAATCAGAATTTAATTTCTTATACATGGATCCCATAATTCTTTTTTATTATTTCTGCTAAAACATACGACGCATTAAAAATTCGTAATTTAGGATTTTTAAATAGCAGATTCATATTTTTTCATGGTATATTCACAACGTAGGGAAGATTAATCGTCAAGTTGCCGGAGGGGAAGCAACCACTCGTTTACAGCCTTTCGGGTTCAAGCCTTCCCCCAGAAGCAGAAGGAAAAATTTTACGTCAGTTGCCAGCAAAAACGAAATATACCGAATTAATACCAGTAAATAATTGGTTGAACCGGTCACAATGCTTTTATTGCGACATCAAATTGATCAACGATTCAAAAGTACGTTCGTAACAAATTCTTATATTTATACGCGAAAAAAAGAAAAAAAAAAAGAGCGATTAGAATCAGATGATAGTATCAAATAGTGATTATATCACTAGCGATTTTTTAATTTCCATACAAAGCAGTAAAAATAACATCTGTCGAAAAAATTCAAAAAATTAGGTTACCACGATGACACGAAGATCAGAATAATAATTGAAATGAATTTTTACGGAATTAATAAGTGAGATAATATTTCGATCATTTGTTTGTAATTGTTTGATAATAATTCGGTCATTTAACAATTGTTGGACAATAGTTACAACAAATTACATTGTTACAAATATTCGTTACAATGTTACAAATAGTTTCGATAAAAACGCGTTTAAATTTCGACTATCAGTACTATACCAGTAATTATAATTCAATGTGTAATTTCTGCACTACACGTTGGATTTTTCACTGCAATTGCGTACTGACCAAGCTAGGAGTAATTTTTCGAAATTTCCACGAGTAACTCTTCACGGGACCAAATTTGCGTTTGGAATGTTAAAGACCATTTATAAACAATATAGCTTGCTCGTAATAACACGCGGCGGCAATAATATCGATAAAAACAGGATTTAAGGGAGATCTTTCGAGAGTATTATACCAAAACCAACTTTTTGGTTTCCTATGAAAGACCATGATGACGACAGAGCGATAATTAATCGACTTTTGGTTAAAAGGTCAATCCCGTGATGTACAGTTTCACCGGTAATCTTCGGTTGGATGTACCAGCCAGGGGAACGAGAGATTATCGTGCCACTTTCCATTGCTACGTAGAAACGACCCTAAACTTTCGCGTGAGTAAATCCTTCAGGTTTTATCACCGTACGCTCCAAATACGATTAGAGACGAGTCCCTAGACTTTGGAAAATCAACGTTCCTGTTATATTCAGATCAAATTTACGAATGACGATGGGGAATACGAATTTTACGAGATTGAGTACAAGGTTACGAAGCCCGATACTCTTTCGACGATAAAACTGACGATTCCAGCGAGGACTACTATAAGTCATCAGCTGGTTATTGAAAATCCGTTGGACGATCGCCCGGTAGTTTTTTCAGCGAATTGTCAACATTCTGACATTACGATTCGCAACGTGCCCAAAGTTGTAAATGCTAAATCAACGGTAGGTTATTCGTAAGGCCAAATCTGTGTCATTGATACTTTTCAACAAATATTTCCTTCCTCGTAAAACCGCAGGAGAAAATAATTATCGAATATTCTCCTCTCGTACCCGGGGAGAACGTTGCAAAATTGAACGTGACATGTGCGGAATTGGGAAATTACCCCTACGAGCTGAAGCTCAAAGCGACACCCACCCCACCGGAAAAAGTTATTCGGGTCACGGCGACTCTCGGATCCTCGACAAACTTTCCAATCGTTATCAACAACGTGACAAAAAAAAATTTGGAATTCACTGTAACGGTAAATCGCATTCTTCCTATCATCGATTATTTTTTTTATCGAATTGGATTTTTCATTGTTTAAATACAACGTGAATTCTTTTTAATTAATTTATTATTTTATTATTATCAATATTATTATTTTTTTATTTTACTTTTTTTATTTGATTATTTATTTATTTATTATTTTATTATGACCAAAAATCACTTTTTTTAGATTCAAGGTATAAATTCGAAAATATTAATTGCATCTAAAAATAGATACAATTTTCAAACAGGTTGACGATCCCTCGTTTACTTGCAATCGAAAAATTTCGATACCACCCCAAAAGGACGGTATTCTCGAAGTTAATTACGAACCGTACGACGCTAAAAATGTAAGAGGAACGCTGCGCGCCAGTTCGGAGGCTCTCGGCGAGATTTGGTAGGATTAGTTGTTCCACAACACCTACATCTGATCTTGTGAATTTTTTTTATGTCTCCGTTTAATCTTCCGTCTTATTCGGAAGTATAACAATTTCGGGTGGCATAAATAATAATTCATGAATTATTAAGATAAAGATTAGTCAATAATATGAATAATAATCATAATTTAGATTATAAAATATTAAAACATATTCATATATGATTTTTATTAATATTGATTTCTTCCTAACCCCCGTTAGGCAATTGATATTTGGATAAAGTATTGAAAAATATCGTGTATAGATAATGAATAGTATTTAATAATTCTCAAAAAAAGATTTCATCAGTATAATTGACGTTCTAATTATAAATTATATGTACATGCGTTCGTGGATGTAACACGATAATATTATTGTAATTAATAAATTATTCATTGCGATGAAATCAATTTATTAGCTAATTACTGTAATGAATTAATATACTTAATATAACCTCACTTATTAATCACGTTAATAAGTGAGGTTATATTAAGTATTCGGGTTATACGAAAACACTAAGCGAGACTTACTTTTTACACTCTTTTCAGCTTTCCTCTGATCGGATGTTACGATCTCCCGAAGCCGCAAGGACCGTTCACAATTTCACAAGGCGCAACGATAAATATTCCCTTCAAAAATGTGTTCTTGGCCGGCAAGACTTTTTCTCACGTCATTGATGGAGCCAACGAATTTTCGATAGCTAACTCTCAAAGTTTTATGAAATCGAAGGAGGTGAGTGATGTTTATTGTTGCAATCGTGTCTTGACCCATATTCCTTCAAGGACCGAGTTATTAAAATATTCATCTATTGTATCGCAGGTTACAACAATTTCCGTAAGATTCAGGATGAAAAATGGTTCGTTGGAAGAAATGCAATATCCAGTTACGGGAAAACTCGTCGTTTCCTGCATGGAAACAACACCTTCGATTTTCACTTGGGTTTATTATCTCAGAGGTGTCGAGTAATTTAACAAGGATGTATAATATAATAACGTTCACTTGAATTCGATTACACTCCACTTTTATTGCTAATTTGTTTTCTCAGAGAGACTTCTGGAAATTCACAGTTGCACAGCACGTAAACGAGAACACAAATGTACCGACCGTAGGTAAGACCGAGCCGCAGTCGGAGATATCTGTTGTCAGTGTTGGTAATGTCCCGACGACCCCGAAAATGACGCGACTTTCGTAGCCGTGTGAACTTGGCGATTCATCTTTGATATTTATATTTACCTTTGGGTTTAAAGCTTGTTTGATATTGCCTGGCGAAATTTCGTTCAATTCGTTGGAAGTTGGACCGATGCCTTACCGATCGTGGACTCGATAACTTCCCGCTAATTACTTACTTGCATTATTTTGAGCAATTGTAAATGAAAAAGGACATCGAAAACTTGAAGTCGCCTCGACTAGCATAATTAAAATAATTATGCTAGCTTCATTATTACTAGCGACTAGCTTAATTTAAATAATTAAGCTAGTCGATAATTTTAATTGTCGTTTCTAAAGATACAAATAATCTCACAAGCGTTCAATTGTTCTCACGATCAACCATAAACGACTCAAACTATCGATGGATAAAACTTGTTAATAGTGAAAGTTATATCGCCAAGTTCACACAGCCAACTTCTATACTGCCAGTGTCCTCGCGATGACACGCTGGCCGCAGCAGTAAACGGTTCTACAGTAAAGGCGGGAGCGATAGAATGCAACGCGCAGCCGCGATTACGGATACTCATTTCCGGTTTTGCGTTGGACGCGCAGCGACCGAAGCGACTAGCGCTCGTGTCGCTCGACGGGCAACCGACAAAGGTCTCTCGCATCCTCACTCTCGCTCTCTTTCCCTCTCTTGGCTTCGTATGGTTTACATATACAAGCCGTAGAGAGTGAGATCGCGTCTCTTCGTAGTGACAACGTACATACATATACATACGCGCGCGCGCGCCAACGTCTTTTAGTGCGTCACACTGTTTCGAGCGGGTTAATTTCTTCTCTCTCCCTCTCGTATCGCGTTCTGCAATATCGAGGTTTGGATCAACGGGTATGTAGAACGTGATATTTTGTATGTTGAGCACGATGCCCACATTCAAACAGTATCCATCGAGTCATGGAGCGGTAGTTGTCGAGTAAATAACACCAGACCGCGAGTACGAAGTGAACGATATAATCGCGCGTGCTCTGTGCGACGGTGGCGGCCGTGCCGTGGAGGAGGACGGGAGCGGCAAACTCGGCGGCAAAATAGAAGAACTCAATTGTACGATGCGAGAGTTATCATAACCTGAGATTTTTTCGAAATCCTCTGGAGATCCGATCGTGTTTTTCTTTCGTTCCGCACCGCCCTGTGCAAAGTCGGGAATCGGAGTAGTGGTAAAAATCGCGAGTGCTCTTGGGACTTCCATGCATATAGCTACACGCACTCGAGACATTGAAAAAAAAAAAAGATTATTGAAAAACTATCGTGATTATTATAGTGTCCGTAAATTTTCAATTCTGCGTGGTGAAAAACCGCGCGCGCGCGTGAGGGAGAGAACAAGAAGAAACAAAAACGAGGCTCCAAAAAAGCACGATGGAGTCGACGACGATCGAGGTGAATGGCGGGAACGCCGAGGTGGCGCGCGACGAACCTAACCTCGAAATCGCCGAAACGCCGACGACGGAATTGACGAACGACATCATTACCGATGGTAACGCAATGTTGGTGAGCATCAAGATGGAGGAGCAACAGCCAACGACGGAGGTTAACGGCGACGTCAAAACGACAAAGAAAAAATTAACGCCCGGAGCAAAGAGAAAGTTAAGAAAGTTCAAAGCGAATTCAACGGGAAGCCCGGATATCGACGCCAAGTCGCATACGAGGGGTCAAAAGCGCAAAATATCCGAACCCGACGATTTGAGTTCCGAGGATTCAACCGAGTTCAATGGTTTTGATACCAAAGTCATCGACAATGCCGAGCCCGGTTCTCACGTCTTGCAGAAACTCATTGGTGAGTCTGTCAGTGTCATTCTTGCACTCAAGTTTTCCACGTTTTCTTACATCTGCATATCGCTGGCTCCCTTTTCGGAATAGTACAAAGAGCCAACGATACGTCCGCCTACTTGTTTACGTAAAGCGATACCAAAGCGAAAGCAGCAAACCAATTTTTTCTATACGCAATAATGAGTCAGTCATGCATGATGCAATTCCTAACCGCTTTCATTTTGCAAAGTTTATTTCATTTACAAAGCTGCGATATGCCCAATGCATGCTCAATTTCTAAAAAATTGTGGAATGTCGACAGCCGAAGCCGAATCAACAGAGACACCTCAGACCAAGAGACTTCGGCGTTCCACGGCGAAGGGTCTGACAACCAAAAATATGGACGACAGAGATGACGACATGGACTTGGATGAAAGCAAAGAGGACGTAGCAATGAGAATCAAGAGAGAAAAGGAATCCGATACAGATTCTATCGGAGTATCAAACAGTTTGGATTCTGAAACAGATCCTCTGAAGACTGAGGAATCATCGGCCAAGTCTGGCAATTCATCCACCAATAGCAGCCCTTCTGGTGTCGGCCCAAAATTGAAAATAGGCAAAGTCGTTCGCAATATGAGTCCCGCTGGAGGCTTGAAGGCAAAAGCTCCAGAAATGAGCAATCCCGTATACAGAGAACCTTTTAAGTATGGCTGGAAAAGGGAATTGGTCTTCAGAGCTGGATCCGATCAACACAGTATCAGGAGAATGGCTGATATTTATTACTATACACCAAAGGGCAAGAAAGTCAGGAGTTTCAGGGAGGTCGCTGAATTCTGTGAGTATAAAAACGATCATTGCACTTTTGAGCATAAAGTTAATAGTTGAAGGGAACTCTTGAAGCGTTCATCTTTTCTGGAAGCATCCAAAGGGAGATCATTTCACGATCCGTCGCACGACACTTCTGACCTGTACAAATCTTTTTTTTCTTTTTTAGTGAACACGAAAGAATTAACAATAGACAACTTCACATTCTTCAAAGAGCCGCTGGGTGTAAACAATCCGGACTACGAAATAATCAGGGACGCAAGGGTACGCGATTCAACGGGAATGGCACCAACCCCACCGAGGAAAAGCCTTCCAGGGAAGAAAACTATTGCAAAGAGAATCGTCGAAAAACCTTTAACGCCACCTTTGCCAGCCAAAACAACTGCTAAATCACCCAAAGTGACACCGGCCAGCTTAAAAGTTAAACTCCCCGGCAAAAAAGGACAACAGAAAAGTATGTAAAGATTGTGATTGATTTTTTGGTCAAGTAGCGCACTCGTAATCAGTTTATTTCGAAACTTTACATTAGGAATAAAATGCGTTATTATTAGATAAGGAGTTCAGATACAGAGACATATTTATTTCGTGGTTTACGACCACGAGGAGAGAAAAAAAAATGTACGTTTTTATAAACCGTATCAGATATTGCCATGATTCTTCGTTTTTGGGTAGAAGAACCGAAATCACCACCGAAACCAGTCGTTACCGAGCCACCAATGTTGCCTCCGCAGTGGAGTTCACCAGCGACAACGAGAAGGAGTCAACCGATTGTGGAAAAAACACCACCCGTAAAGGCCAAGCGCGTCCCAAAGTGAGTACACGTCAAATGTTTTAAAAATTTCAGCTTCTCTTTCTCTATTTCGTGTGTTTCTTTCCTTGTTGGAATTCGACAATGAAAAATGTCGTATTCCACACAATCGTTACTCATTCATATCGACCGCATTTACCATACCGAAAAATCCGTGAACAATACTTTAATCCTACACACGTTTATTTCGTTGTTTTGCTCTATCTTCTTTTCTTTTTCCCCACGTAAATCCCGTTATCCCCAAAATCTACATGAAAAAAAAAAAAAATGAAACGCAACTCTGAACACGCGCAATTTATTATCCTCTCGATCCTCTCTCCCCTACCTTGACGCACATCTTACAGGGCGAAACTTCAGGAACCGTGCAGCATAAGATGCTCTTCGAGTATGGGACTGATACCGAGTTTACAATGTTCGCTCTGCCTTTGCTTGTATCATCCCGAATGTGTTGGAGCAATGGGTGTTTCTGGCACCGACGAGTACGTGTGCAAGGTAATTACGTTGAGATTCAAGTTTTTTTTTCATGAAGCTTGAAGTGCGGGTTCCTTTCGCATCATCTACATCGTTTTGGTTGGCAACATGCAATAATTACGGTTGTAAGAATTATTTTCGGAGTAAAACAATTTTTTGTTAGATTGAGGCCAAGCTTGTGATATTTTGGGCGCTATTCGACAAATTTTAGCAATTACCACAATTTTACAAATATTCGTGAACGCACAATCGGTATAAAATAAAATTGGAGATAACACTGATTCGGTATTTGTAAAGTAACGCTGTTAGAAGACCCGGTAGATTTATCCGCATACATTTTAGATATTCGAAGCAATATTTGTTTTTAAAAGATCCCGAATGGAATCAGTGAATAAAGTGGGCTTGCAAATGATTTTTTTCTTTGTACGCAATACGTAACTCCGGTATCGTTTGCAGAACTGTCTCGAGGATCGGGACGAGTTTCCGCAATCCGGAAGTGCGCAGCCACTACCACCACCACCTCCTCCTCTAATACCTATAAGCTTGATAAGTGGACAAACCACGAAAGCAGCACCACCGAGTGCAGTCACACCTCCGAAGCTTCAACAAATTCCGAAGACTGAGATTTCGTCCGGTGAACAACGAAAAGTCGAAAAAAAACGACGAAAGATTTTGGCCCCATCGGCAAGCGACTCCGTCGTGGAGAGGAAAGACAACGCGTGGTTGCATCACGCCGGAAACGAATTTCTTCGTGGACACGATGGTACAAGGCCGAGACCCGCGCAAAATATTGCACTTATGGCGGGCAAGCGTTACATCGTCGTACCAAAGAACAACGCAATGGCTGTACAACCGGCGATAACGGTTAAACCTGACAAAATCGGTGACAAAGCACCGACTCTCCCAGAAGTCTCTCACTCCAATACACCAGCCGAAAATTCTCGATTTTCGTCCACATCGACGAACGACGACGACGACGATGACGAGGATAATGGTGTAAAAGCGACTCGTATGAACAACACAACGAAAGTTTTGGCGGAAGTTGTCCAGACGATTGGAAAAATTCATGAATTCTCGGAGAAAGAATCGGAATCCGCAAGCTTCGAATCGAGCATTACAGCGGAAATAAATTCGCACGACAGCCAAGATACTTCCTCTCGTACCATCATCGTCTCTGAAAAAGGCGAACGAAACGAGGAGAAGAAGAAGGCGGACAAAGAAGATGTTGCACAATTGATTAACGAATTGACTGATGAATTACCGCCCAGTACCGATACTACCACCGCTGATGATCTCAAGAAGACGGAAATGGTGGAAAATAAGCAGGAAATTACCGAAAAAGAAGTAATGGAAGTGGAGCAGGAAGAATCAAAAGAGCCGCAAGAAAAATTGAATATTGTGATGATCCCCGATACTTCGATACCCGAAAATGATACGATTAATCCTGCTAGTATAGAATCAAAGAATTTAACGACAAACTCCGTTAGTGCATGGCCAAGCGAAAAGTAAGTTCACTTGATTTTTTGCGTTCGTTCATTTTCAAATGCAGTTATTTATTTCTCTTTCTTTCTGTCCTAATTGGTCATTACGTTATTCGAGGTGATTCTCCTGAGGTTTTGGCAGTTGCTTTGTACATATTGTATTTACAAGATTTTCACTCGACTTTGTCGAATTGCATTCTTTTTCGGAAGAAACCCAAAAAATGTTCCATTAAGTTACAATGGAATCGCGTATCATTCGCACGAGCATAGAATGTTCAGCAACATATCTTACGAAAGTTTCACATTTTTCTCTCATTGTAAATGCAATATATACCAATGTTTATTATATTTGGAAATATAAAAGCTTGGCAGAGATAAGAAAAAAAAAATGAATTTGATTTTTACTTATGATCGAAGCACACTGCCTTAGCTTCGAAGTGTGGTGAAATTTTTCTACGAAAACTTTTAAAACGAAGAAAAGCGAGTTCTCGAGCGCGAGGACGAGCAATGTAATAACGACAAATAAAACGGTGCCGGGCAGTCTCGATTTTCCCTAATTGTAGTACTTCGGGCGAGATGTGGAATAATTATTTTATTCCCAAATATCTCGATTCGTGAAATTCAAGATCTCTCACACGTGTTCACGTCTACAATAAGGGATTTTCGATAATCGCATTATAGCTCGATCGCACCGAGAAGGAAAGATACGAGAAACGAAAAACCAAACGACCAAAAAAAATCTAATTCATTTTTACTTTTTATATTTGCAGATATAAAGGCATGTGTGAGCCAGAACACAAAAAACAGACATTTTAGTGCGTTTTCCTTGGAAAAAAGAACGTTCTCCTTCCCATTCTCCCAAATGCCCATTCCACGAACTGTCTTTCCTCTCTTTTTTTTTGTTTTACTACGTCTTTTCATAATTATAATTCATGAGAATATCGGGAAAATAAAGATCGAAAGATTGGTCCCGAGACAAATCGCTTTTGTTGTTCTAACGATGTATTCTGTATTTTGGAAATTTTCAGAAAAAAGCCGGTTCCCCCCGAAAACGACCAGAGGCACTTCATGGTCTCCGTTTGCGCCGGATACAACGCGCTGTCGCGTATCTTTCAGTATCTCAAGGTGCAAGAGCTACTACGGGCCGCGCGAGTTTGTCGAATGTGGCGTGATCTCGCCGCGCATCCGAATCTCTGGAAAACCGTGAGAATGAAGAACAGCCAAGTGACAGACTGGGACGGTCTTGCCGATTCCCTTAAGAGACACGGCACGCAACATTTGGATCTGCGCAAGATGTTGGTTGCCGGTGAATCCGATGGTATATGGAGAAAGTTCGTGACAGTTATACCGCGTGTGACGAGCCTCGTGAAACTCGAGCTTTGCCGATGCCCGGTGATGGTCGTCGAGGAGGTGATCAAGAGATGTCCCCAGCTGGAGGTGTTGAGCGCGATGTCGATAAAGTGCGACTCGTTGAATCTCGAATCGGTCGGAAATTTGAAGTCGTGCCAGGAGCTCAGGTTGAAGGCTATCAGCGGTATGTCGCTGCAGGGTGACTTGACGCCGCTTCAAGAACTCACGCAGTTGTCGCATCTGGTGAGTCGCAGCGCACACTTTCGCAACCTCCCTTTTCGAATGACGATGAGTTTCGTTTTAACACGGAAACAATGAAGAAGCGTATCTATAGAATTATCTTTTTGTTACAGAGTTTAACGTCGGTAAAGGAACTGGGAAAGAAAAGCATAGAGATCCTTGGATCTCTGATAAATCTCGAAACTCTCGAGCTCGGTGAGTGCTCAGATTTCCCGGACAAATTTGGCACCGAAGTGCTTCTGAAACTCGAAAAATTAGAGCGCCTCAGACTCGAGAAGGGCCAAGGCACCTGCTGCACTTTTGACATTCTCGAGGGTGTTTCGAAACTCGCGACACTCAATCAACTCGAACTCGTAAATTTCGACGTGAAGAATGGCTTCGACAAGTGTCTCTCCAATTGCAAAAACATAAAGAGGCTTCTAATTATACCAACGTACATATCGCAATCGGCAACCTCGAACAACATGGTGCTCGGTGGCGTTACCGAATTGTCTAATAACCTGACGCACTTCGTTTGGGGCGTGACACTCGAGTTGCTGAGGGTCACCGAGCTTTTCGTTGATCAATGCAATCAAATGAGTAAACAGGTGACCGGAGATTCCATACCGGTCCTCAAACCGGTCCCGTGCTTGAAACTCATCGAGGACGTTGAAGAAGATACCGACATGTCCAAAGGTAAGTCTATTTTATTTTCTTACTTGCTTCTACCAATTTCACTCGTTTCAACGAACCTAAGCAAAATATTTTGTATAATAAAAATTAAATTTAAACCCCTCGTGTTAAATTAATATTTCGATCGAAATACTTTTTTATTTATGTTTCAAAATGTTCCTAACAAAAAATAAAATCTTATGAAAGTATCAAAAAATAACTTAACTAATTGAATTAATTTCTTAAATATTCAAACTACGTTATCAATATTTTCTTAGCTAAACACGTTTATGGTGAAAATTAAATTCCATCCGTTCGTTTTACAGGCGAGGACAAGCCGCAGCCGAGCCTGACGAATCCCCAAGTGGACATCCTTCCATTGCCGCAACTTCAAAAACTTCTTCTAACGGCATTACCAAAGACGCGAGTAAAAATTCTCAAGATACCTTTCCACGCGACGTGGCGTCAGAGCATCTCGGATACGACGACGCAATAAACGACGAGGCTCGTTGGAGAGCCAGGGAAAATAGTGCTTACATGAACGATCCGACGAATAAATCGGGGTGGGATACAACAATTGATCGCAAGGGAGCAATGAGGATTTCGTCTCGTCGTTGCTGCTCGCACAATGTACAAGTGTTTTACGAATTAAGGAGAAGAAAAAAAGAACAAACTTCAAGGACGATGTAACGCTAGGACATTCGTTGCGTCGTCTCGAACGTTCGAAAAAAAAACAAAACAAGCGAAAAGATCGTTAACCCAATCGTGAAAAAACTGCGTAGCAGATTTTTCAATTGTCTTTTTCTGCGATTGTTTTTCTTCTTTTTTTTATTTTAAAATTTTACCATCGATGCACTCGATATTTTCTCGTGGCAGGCATTTTGGCGGACATTGAGGACAGCGTCGTTTGTCCACAACGTGCTTGTCTGTGACTTGCGGAGGAGGGCAGCACGAAGCGAAATTGGAGATTCGCAAAATGACGGCGGCGCGTGTCCAATACGCGACCAACTTGACAATTGAATTTGTAATAGTTACAGAAAAAGACAACACCGAATCATGTGGATTATTATAGCGTGGGGTGAGGGGGGAGGGGCGAGATTGAAACGAAGGAAGTAAGGCTCTATCTCGATCTTAGGCTGTATAAAAATAACAATACCTTATAATTAATATTATTATTACAAACATTATTATACGATTGTAATTGTATCTCGTATCTTTACGTGTTTAAGATGATAGAATTTTCACGCTGCAAAGAAGCCGATTTTGCCAAGAAAATGAAGGAAAGGGACGGGAACATTTTTTTTTTTTAAATTCGGTATCACAATTCTTATTGCGATGTACAATGTACATAGTTCGCTTTATAACATACACACACACACCCACATACACACACATTCGCACACGACTCGATCGATTGCTCCTCTCTTTTCCTTTTATTCTGCTCCTCCCCCCGTGTTTTTTTATAATTTCGAGAGTTTTAACGTTTCTAAAATAAATATCTCGTTTCGATGTATAAATTACATACTCCGTTGGAGGACTCGAAGAAAGAGAGAATTCGATTCTCTCAGCCTCCAATGCAAGGTCGAGGACATTTAACGCGTAAGAGAGGGGGAGTAAAGCGTAAAAGTGCAAAAATGCGGAAAAAAAACTTTGCGTTGTGAAAATTTGTTACTCGTTATTTTGAGATACGAAAGGTAAAAAAAAAATAATTTTACGCGATGTTGCTCCTTACCGCGAAAGTAGATTCGAGCAGTTAGCACGTAACTCGAATGTAGAATTATCAATAGAACGAAAATAATTGTAAAGTATCTTGCTTTTATTTCATTGGTCTTCGTTTTTTTTTTTTTTCAACGCACCGATTTTCGTTGCGATATCCGGACAACCTGAGTTTTGAAAAACGCGAAGTTGGATCGCTGGCAGGCCTGACTTTCCGGTGCGAACTGGAGTCCTTTTGCAGAGCGAAAATTCGTTAAATTCACACAAGTTATTATTCAACTGGTTTGGTAGCAGGGTTTCATTATATTTGAGAGATATTCTTTTTATACGGAGAGATTGCAAAGAGGGCGAGCAGAGAGATGAACTTCATCACGGATACCTGCACACGATAAATGTCCGTGGAATAATAACGCCAAGCGGAATTTCCAAAATATGGAAACGATACACGAGTCACCAATGATGTAAAACTATCCTGATTAATCGAGAGAGAAAAAAATATACTTGTGTGTGCGTGTGTGTACGCAGGAATAAAAAAAAAGTGATAGTTCATAGTTAAAATTTTAATAGTTGATTTTTAGTTATATGTATAAGAGAGGCAGAGAGAATGAAAGTTTGCCAATTTAATTATAGAATATCTCGCGTATAGTAAGAAAAAACGAAACAAAAATCGCGAAGCGGTGAAAAATATAATTCTAAATGTTCTCGGCTGATGAGTAATAAATATCAGGTACTTAGTCTAAGAATATATCGAAATATTGACGGTACTTTCAATATTTTCAATTTTGATAAACCAGAGTCAAGATCCGTCTTTATAACTGTTTTTGTCTATATAAATTTAAAGATTACGATATATTTCGGTGTTGGTTTGATTCTCGTATGAAAAAATCGACGTGATGCTGCTAGGCGTATCGTCTTGTCCCGACAAGGTATATCAGCGTGTCGATTGACCCTTCCTTGCACTTATACTCTGTTCGTCGAATCATCATTAAATTAAATTTCACAGTTAAATTAGTCATTCGTCAAAATCATTGCGTAGGTGCATGCGACACTTACATGGTTTATCGAATTTTTCATCTATCAAAGCTCCCGGCATAAAAGAGCCGAGAATTGAATAGACAAAAACCAAACTCAGAAAAGTGCCGATGTTTTAATTTATGCTGGATGTGCCGGTTTCGCGTTTTTTAAAAAGAAGTTACTGAGTTTCTCCAATCCATGAGAAAAATATGGATTGAGTTAAATATAGTATAAGGGCTTATATGGTGAACCTCGAAAAATATTTGTTTTCAATACGCGAACGCTACGTGATTACAAAAACGCGATGCTTTATTATTAATAAGAAATCCAGTCGTGGCAACTATTAATACTCATTTAGCGTCTCCGAGGCATACTGTCCACTATCTTCATACCCTGATCTGGAAACAACCCCACACGTGATACACCCCCCTCCAACTCTTATATGTTGTCTGGAAACGACACCGCAACTTCACCGAGTGTTTTACACTCCGCGGGATTAGCCTATCGGTGTGGCTATACCAGGTATGATTTATGAGAGAACGTACCCAAAAAGAAGCTTTGCGTCGAATAAAGACGACATGCTTACGCATGTCGCGTTTACTCGGCGCATTGACAATGTATAAAGCGCGCAACTCCGCACGATCGGAGCAGCTGCGGATCCTAGCTTCTGCCAGAGGTCGATGTATATACTCTCCGATACGGATATACATATATTATACATATATTGAAAAAGGATTCTGTACATTCTATCTCCCGCTCTTTGTATCTCCCTTTCTCGAACGTACGAGAGGGAGAGAGAGAGAGAGGTTATGTTGCTCGAATTTCACGTTATGTTGCACGAGCGAGAGAAACGAAAATTCCGTTCTATTTTTAGTGGAAAGAAGAATCGAGGCGTTATTCCTTGAGTCCCGAAGCATCATTACGCTTAGCCGAGATGAGTTCAAAAATCGTAGAAAGGAACGTAATAGTTGCGAGATAGCGGTGCTCGCGGTGAAGAGAAACGAGAAAAAAAAACGAACAGAGGAAAAAGAGTGTTTCGGTGCGCGATCCAGACGAGAATAAAATGGGTAGAAAGAAACCGCATCCATCGTCGAAAGGTAAACATCATCACAATCATCAGTCGCACCAAAAAAAAGCAACGCCAACACCCAAAAAGAATGAAACGAATGTCCTATGTGAAAAACTCTTCAGACGTGAGTATCGCCTCCTTTTGCCACTTCCTCTTTCACTAATCCCACGTGTAAATTTGTTGCCTTTTTCCTGTTTGTGGCTGCTGCGCAGTCTGCAGCGATCATGTTGATGTAGCTCGTCTATGGGATAATTATATCGAGCTGACGCAAGTTCTGGAAGAAGTAAATCGTCTCACAGAAATGAAGATTCTTGAGACGAAAAGATCACAGGCGATAAATCGCTTTCTGCAATGGCTCCGAGAGAATGAAGCCAAGGTCGAGGGTACCGGCTTGTCTGAATTTCCAGGCTATGACATGGGACTCAAAGCGGACAAAGACTTTGCCGCTGGTCAAGTAGTGCTCGAAATTCCAGGCAAAATAATTCTTAGCACAGAAACGGCAGCCCCAGAATTAGCTGCGCTTCAGAACGATCCGCTTGTGCAACACATGCCGCAGGTAGCACTTGCCATTGCTCTTCTCGTTGAAAGACACAAGGATAACTCCAAGTGGAAACCGTACCTGGATATTCTGCCTTCTACTTACTGCACAGTTCTCTACATGAGCGCCCTTGAATTGGGTGAACTTAAGGGCAGTCCTACTCTAGGTAACTATTGGGAGAATTAACGAACATGATCTCAAGCATGATAGAAAATAATTATATGGGTATTGACATTTTTTTTTCCGAGAAAATATGCTTCATCCGATTTCCAGAGTTTGTACTCACTACGAATAGCAGTGCCAGACTAAGCTAGCGGAGGGCTTCCAGCAAATTTTATTTCAACCCTCTATTTGTTTAGGATAGAAAATGAAATATTATTTTTGCAAGCAATCTTGATCTGCTGCGGACTTCTAGAGATAATACTAGTCGAATAATCAATTGCTTTAAGTAAAGCACGGATATTTATACGATTGGATTCCTTAACTAATTTTTCACATGCATCAATTTTTAAAGAGAACACATGTAGGAACAAAAAAGAACAACGTGTAAAAACATTTCCACATTTGGAGAGCACAATTTTACAGATCTTTATATTATAAGATTATAAAACTGCAGTTTTAAAGCCTCATTTTTTAAGCGAATATCGGCAGTTACATTTGCTTTAAGCAGTTTGACAACCTGTACATGTCCGTTCCCTACGTTTTGTTCCAAATTGTTTTCATAAGCAATTACGATAGTTTTAGTTCTTTTCATGATCTTTTCTATTGTAAAAGATTGTCATGGCGAGAGTATTCCAAATACACCAAGCAAAGATCAACGCCAATGCTGAAATTTAATTAATTTCACTTTTTATATTATGCAATTTTTTTCTATTTCTAAGGCTGCTCAAGTGTTGCTCAGAGCCACTCTTCCCAAATGTATTAACGTATTTTGACCAAAGAAAAGGGAAACCTTCAATCCTTCAAAAATCCAGTATAGTAATGACTCGCTCGGTAGTATTCACTCAAGCTAATGTGCGATTTTAAACGGTCATCCATGCAAGTATCAGACCAGAGCTGGGCTTGACACGAGAGATCATTAGAGCCGCATAACATCCGCGTCGTTTCTACTTTCCATAACTTAGTTATATCTCACCGATCGAAATTAACTCGATGACTTTCTGTTCAGAATTGGCCTTGAAGCAGAGCAGAAATATCGTGAGACAATTCGCCTATTTCTCACAAATGTTTCACAACACGCATAATCCAGTTTCCGATTTGCTGAGGCCTTACTTCAATTGGGAAGAATATAGGTGAGTACCAAATAAAACTCCACAACAGGCAATTATCGAGTACTACGACTCGTAACAAAAGGTATAATACAAAACTATTTTTGTTTGTATTTTTCTTATTCTTTTCTAAATACAACCCATCGTATTACGGAGAAAAATAAATACACGGTGACGCAATTCACATCAATGTTATAAACACTAATTTAACAATGTTTCGGAATACTGCCTATTATTGCACAAACATTTATGCTCTTTCATGTGTGTGTGTGTTTTTTTTTTTTGGTGTATGTGTGTGCAAAGTTATGGAAATTTAATAAATATCGAACAATACATTTTCGTTCGAACAGTACTCGAGAGACGATCATCCTTTGATAAAGAATTTCATCGTCAATAAAAAAAATGGATAATTATACCACATACATTAGGATGATGAAAAAGACGTGCGTTTCCTTCACTCTCATCGCTCGCACTTTCCCTCGGCTCAGAATCTCCTAAGCATTTGTAAAGATTTAATTATCGTATTCTCAGCGTTATAAATGAAAGATCAGCATTTTACCTTGGATTCTTTCTCAATTGGGTCGCAACTGTTTCAAGGAGTAATAACGTGAGCGAGCTACACGATCAAATTCGTGGTACCAATGAAGATCTCGTTTCGATAAATTTTTGCTCTCACATGCCTTGCAATAGATTATTGTGATATAAATATTAAAAAAAAAAGAACAAGAAAAATATGAAAAAGACATTCCATCGCACCCGTGTGTTTTCAAGTTACAATACTCTAGAATTCTTTTTCAACATCCTAATAAACGCTTGAATGAGTTCATTCGCGACGGGTAAACGTCTTCATTTCATAAAGTCCGGTATAGTCTCCCAACTGTCGTTGGTATCGTCCAAGGAGTCGTTTTCAATGTCGCTCCGGGATTCGAAGTTTTCTTCTACCTCTCGATGATCGTCGTTGCGTCTCTCGGGCCTCTTGTTTGTCGACGTCGCCACGACATTAACCATTATAGTATTAAGACTGCTAGAGTTTGACAATTTTCTGGCAGTCGTGGCGGGCGCTTGAAAAACCGATCTCGCAAAGTTATTTCTGTAAGTGTACCTCTGCTTCTGTCGTATGCGACAAACAACGAAAATCGCGCAAAAAACAACGACTGTAAAGCCGAGTATAGCACCACTCGCTATAATGCTCGGCCGTACTTTCGACAAATGACTTTTTTCGCCTTTCTTCCTCCCAATGGTCGAGTGATTCGTGCGTGCTGTTCTTATTTCAGTGACGTCGTTGTCGACCGAGTCGATCGCTTCATCGGTTATTTCTTCCACCAAGCCTATGATCACGCGATGCGTCGGATGTTCGGAATTCTTGGATGTACCCTGGACGATGTTTCCATCCATTGCGGATATGGATTGGGTCCCCGTTTCTGCGTCATTCGTAAAATTACGTGAAGCTGGATTGAACACGGGACGACGCGAGAAATACGGGAGCGAGTCGAAGGATCCCAGTAAATCCAACGATTCCTGACTCTCGTCGCTGCTTCCATCGACCGCAGAGAAGTTCAATTTCGTTTTTTCGGCACCGAGGAACGATACATCTGTTTCCTTGGTTGGCCTTGATGCCTGCGCGTCTGACGCGATTTCTGAAGGAATCCCTTGGGTCATTGGAGTTCGCTGCTCTTCGCTCGGCGTTGTAGTCTTCAATTCTTCGCCAACTTCTGTTCGCTGGTTATCCCGAGAATTCGCGTCACCGCGCGTTCGCAGTTTTTCCGCGAGATGAACTCTGCTCGAGCCTCTCTGACGCAGCTCGATCAACTCGTCGATACTCATGTTTCGAGACTTCAGTAAACGTTCGAGGCGTTTCGCACTTGAGCCCGTGCTGAACAGCTCGAATATTTCGGCTCGTGCCTCCGGCTCTATGTCCGATACGATCACCTCGTACGGATCGCTTCTGCTTTCTTCCTCGTATTTCGGTGAAATTCCGTTCGCATTGTCAAGCGGAATTTCGTCGATTTTTCTTGTTGTTATTTCTTCGCTGTCAACTGCCGCTACCTTTTCGGACGCGGATTCAACGTCGACAGTTTCTTGGTGAGGTTCGTCGCTTTGATAATCCAGATCCGAAAAAGGATATCTTGCGGGATCGATTGCTTCTCCCGATTTAACATTGCTGGAATAAATTCTCGTTCGATTATTCAGGAACGTGGATGTCCTTTGAGTGCTACTTAAAATATTCTCTATGCTGAGGGTAGAGCCTGAGTCTTCGTTGAATAAACTCTCGTATCGTTTCTTCGTCGTTTCCTCCAGCCGTCGACCTTCAGTCGTCGCTTCGGTTTTTCCCACAGTAAAATCGGAAAATTCCATAATCTCGTCGTCGTCGAGGGTAGACGAGGATTCGTTCATCCGGATTTTCTCGTCTTTCCGATTTTGACTCTCGAGTGAATCCTTTAAAAACTCACGCGAGATTGTTTTATTCGGGAGAATATTTTGTATCGGCGGAATTATCGGTTTCATGAGTCTCACGATAGCAGAGAGTTTCTCATTCTCGCTGGAACTTTCGCTCTCGTCTGTTCCATCCGATGAGTCTGCTGAATCCATCTCTTCCTCCGTTCCTTCGTTTTCAACTTTGGTACTTGGCGACGTTCCTGTTTCATTTCGTGCGCTCGTCACCTTCTCGTCCCTCGAACTCGAAAATTGATCACTACTGGATTGCCATTTCCAGTCACGTTCCTCGTGACTACTTCCGTTCAGTCTCTTAGCCTCGAAGATCTTTGATCTCTCGCCGATTATCTCGTCGCTGTTTTCATCGGCGCCCGATTTAAGAACGTTCAAAACTTCCGCTTTTCCTCGCAGCAAATCGTTCAACGTGAAATTGCGCCGTTGCAGAAGCTCCGAGAGACTGAGCCCTTCGATCTCTTGCATCTTCAGGAGAGACCGCAGTTCGGCGTTGTCGGATTTTCTGCGCGACGATGGACGTTCGCGAGGCGAACTCTTTTTCTCGGTAACTCCTGATCGCCGGGATGAAACTTCCGATTTTTTGGTAGATGTGCGACCGGTTGATGACTCATCGTGATTCGACGAGGTGGTCTCGACGTATCTCTCCGTACTCCACGATATCGAGTATGTCGGAGGTCTCGTCTCGACGAATTCGTAGGTCTGGGGTGGACGGCGTTTTCTCGGCCGTGGCTTTTGATACTCCTCGTCGTTCAACTCGTACTCGTTCGGATGCGTTTGAAAAGCATCGTCGTAACGCATTTTCGAAAGATTATCCGAACTGATAGCGTACTTCGATTCCTCCGAGTTTATCGTCTTTTCGATCCTTCTCATTGGTAGCTCGGAACTCCTCGTTACTTCGACTGTCTCCTTAAGCGCAACGTTCGATGACCTTGCGCCTAGAATTCTTGGAATTTTTGCAGCCTGCAAAATACGATCATCGGACGAATCATCCGTCCGGCTGTTGCCGATCTCGGGATTCTCCCTAAGTCCCTCGTAACGCTCGTTAATCTCGTCGTCGAAAGAAATTCCTCGGTCCTTGTCGGCGATAGGAATTTTCGTCATCGTTAGCTCGTCTTCGACTTGAACTCTCGATAACTTCGGGTCCCCGGGCTCGAAAAGTTTCTCCGTGTGCCGTGAAGACACGAAAACTCGGGTCTCTTCGTTCTTCGCGTCATGGCTGTTGACTTTCTTTCGCCTCGACGAATCGTCGAACGGCACGAGCGGCAGCGAATCCCCGTCTCGCCATTTTGGTTCCAAGGCTGAGCCGCTGTTTCGCCATCTTCCTATCAAAGCCTCGTCCGGGAACTCGTCCGAATCACCTCGCGGATAATCCTCCACGTCTCGGCGATCAACATCCGCTCCTACGTACTCGATGCTCCTCACTTCGGAACGATATCGCTGGAACTGAGGCAACCAAAGAATTAGGTTGACTTTCCTGACAGTCCTGTTGAAGAGTAAAAACTATTTTTTTCGTACTTTGTCCTCAGGATTTTGATTTTGAAATTTGCTCGTTGAATTCGTTGCAAAATTTAGTTTTGGATAATTTCATTTTTTTTTAGTTTCTGGATATTACATTTTGCCGTATATTTATTGAACTTTTGGAACTTCCTCGACGTTTATGTTTACCTCAAACAGTTTTCGAAGAAGATAACAATTTTGAATATTTCTGTTTAAACGTCAAAGAGTGCGTTTTAGAAACGAACAAGAGTATCAATGCCCCATTCTCAAAAGCGCGAAATTTAGTATTGATAAACAGTAAAGCAATCAAACAATTTGAAAAATCAACTCAATTTCGTATGTCGCGAAAAAATATTCTTTCAGGGGTTATTGGTTGAACAACTTTGTGATTCAACAAGTTCTATGTATAATCTTAATATTAAAAATAACGAGAAAATATTTTCATAATTTTTGGCTATTTTATTGGAATGTTGCCAATAAAATAGCCAATCAGTAGAAAATACTATTTCCTAAAAATTCATATTATAATAATATAATGATATGAATTTTTGTAATAATGAATTATTACAAAATCGATATTACTCCCTCCAGAAAAAAATGCATTTCTCTGTAATAATTCGTTATAACAGAAGTATGCATATTTTCTTTAATAATATGTATTTTTCATGCAATAACCATTTTAACATGCAGTAATAACCCCTGATGTCTAACAATCTTTTAAGAAAAGATGAAATCTGTATTTTGCATTTTTCCTTTCACCAGAACGCACGATTTTACGGTAACAATTTTCCGCTCTGTGTGCTATGTTCTCGTATAGTATTTGTTACATTTCAGGAATGAAAAAAAAAAGTGAAGGGTTATTATTACTATTATTGAAACGAGATGGACATGACGAAATAATAAAATTTCTCAGTTACCTCTAGATCCTGAAATTCGAGTTGGATCTATCGCGTATTAAAAAAAAAAAAAACTAAACAAAGATAAATGGCAAAAATAAATGATCCGCTAAAAATATTAAGAGCGAGATTTCTCGAAAATAATATTTCGCGGATTTTCGAGAGCGGAGAGGAAAATTGATCGCAAAATAATTCTCGAGATGCCGCGCGTAAATGTGGGATAGAAAAAAAAGGAAAGAAAAAAAGCGTTTGCCATGAACGAGGAGAAACGTTGAAAGATGCGTGTGCATAGTTTCACCGGGTCTTGTTCGCCTTGCGGAAAAGTGGCCGATTGTGACGCGAGAGACGACAAAGGTCGTGAGAACGAAACTTCAATTATAATTCTGCTCGGGGGAGTCGCGAAAGTTGCGCTCATGGAAAGTCGCGCCGGCGCGAGAATTGGCTCTTCCTGCGAGCTGCGATAAACGATCAACGCACCGAGCAATTTCATCCGCTTTGTATCTCCGCGATCGAAACGAGAAGTGCGCGAAAAAACGAGTTATCCGTTTTAGCGAGATGCAGTGGACCGATCGTATTTTAATACGTATGGTCCACTGCTTTTGTTCCATTTCGCTGCTCGTTCGCGTATCTACCCCTGCATAATCGATTGGAATCTTTCATCGAGATAAAACGTTAAAAAAAAAAAATAAAAATAAATAAAGATCTTTCCACGCCTCGCGAATTCCAAACTGGGGTAGCTGCCCAATTTGTCACGAGTCGTGGACTCTAGTTCGGTGACCGTGCTTCAAAAACAATAGCGAAACTATCACTAAAGTTCAATGAACACGATGCCATGAGAGAAAAAAAGGAAAGTTTCGCACCAGTTGTAATTCGTGGTTGCACAATAATGCAACTGGCTGCGAGAGCTCGCGCTAATTTGGATCACCGTTATTCTCGAAATTCACGGCCCGAAACCAACCATTTCAATTTTCTTATATTTACGATACTTCTTTTTCCAAATTGAGAATCATCACGTTCCGGAATTATAGGTACTTTAAAAATATATAAATTAATTGAAAAAAAAAAATACGACATACGATATTTTTATTTTTTTAATTATTATTCTTAGAAAAAAACATATTCATAGATGTAAAAAAATACATCGATGAACAGTATAAATATAATTATAATTTTTAATCGTTCGTTTCATTTTATAAAGAATACGAAAATTCCATATTACATGTGAAACAATTAATGTTTAAATGATTACATGGGAACGTAAAAGATCGTCGAATACGATTTGCCATTTTTTCTTTTTTTTTTCGGTATCTAAAGAAATTCATGTTTCGAATTTGAAATGAATTTCGCTCGTAGATCACAGATTGCTCGATTTCCAATGGGAAATCATTCTACATATACAATATGTGTACGTATGGGAGGACACGAAACTCAGTCAATAATTGGAATAATTATGCTCATCCCGGGCACGCGAGAGTACACGCATATTCTTGATTCATCTTCAGGCTCACCTGATTCTCATAATTGCGAAAGTTTCTTGAAGTTTCCGTCGTCCCAGGCTGATCCTGTGTCGAGGAATTGCCGATTGTTATCAACGTAAAAACAACACACGACAATTTCCACATAGCTCCACGACGAATTTCCCGCTCAAAACTTCATCACTCAAAAATTTGAAGAAAAAAAAACAAACAAACAAACAAACAAACAAACAAAAAGAACTAACACTTTTTCCCTGAAGAATTATTGTCCTAACATTCGGAGGGTCGACATTTTTGACACCTTCAACGTTTTCGAATCAAAAGTAAAGTCTTTTGGCGATTTGGGGTTTTGGTGACTTGTTGAAAAAAAAGTGCACGTAGAAAGCGGCGAGGCACAATACAACGAAAATGATATTCTTACGATTGCACTGAATCCAACGTTCCATATAATTAATACAGTCTCACGTTTGCTTAATTAATAAAAAAAAGTGCACAATTTTATTGGCTATCGCGTCTGTCTATTTTTCATAAACGTGAGTCAATAATTAAATTATGAAAAAAAAAAGAAGTTTTCTCCCCGTCAGACAAAAAAATCTGAAAGTGACACTCGGTTAAACAATAAAAAAAAAAAAAAGGAAAGAATGAGAATGACGAAAGAAAACGCCGCACTTCGCTTGTAACCGGGGGCTCGTTCTCGCGTGAATTGTTTTCGGTGTGGTCGGTGTAAGTTCCTCTCGCAAACTGATGAGTGTTTTCTCTCAGCTACGGCGTAAGTAAGCCGGTGAAACTTGAGGATACTTCTAGAGGTTCATAGATACACTCGTTCCCTTCCTATTCTATATAATACTCTCTCTCCTTCTCCCCCCCCCCTCCCTCTGCCCGCGTGTTCATAAGAAGATAAATTTCATCTCGGACTCAGCAGAGCCACTGTGTGCATATCTCGAAAGCGCTATCTGCACCGATGGTTAAACATCGACGCATGTATACATTATAATTTGAATAGCTTGAGATTGGCGTTCATTTATGCCGATCTCTCATATTTTCTCCATTCTTTTTCTATTCTTCTCTTTACCGAGAACGGTCGAACCCGGTTAGCTTTAACGCGTTATTAACCTAATGAAATTAATGAAGTGGGTGAATTCAAACTCATCAACGTCTTCGAGATCGTTTGATGAATAAATTTAGTGACAATTGGAATGAAAGCAAAGAAAAGCTATAATGAATTTCTAAGCATTGGCGAAAACGTGGACCTCTTCCATTCGTTCCTAATGATACGTGTTCGATATTGATTTATTTATATTATTAACGAGTGTAAATTATAAACGTGAAAATTGAAAGTAGAGATCTAATAATTATCAATACGTAAATTACATTTCTGAATGATCCGAGATCGAATTTCATACAGTTTCTATCATTTAAGTCGTTACCTTAGATATCGATTGATATTTGGAGAATACAGCGATTAAAGTTTTACGCGAGCAGTGGAACGAAAAATTTGCACGTTTAATGAACAATCTCCACTACGGCGCATCGCTCAGGATTATCATAAGTCCATGGTTACCGATATAACCTCACTTGCTTCACGGGGTTTTTCTTACCTAGAATGAGCCAATTCCCTTAACGATTAGTCCAGGGAACTCCCTGGATAACTAAAAGGTCATTAACGAGTGGAGGGTCTAAATTCTATTGTTAGCTCCTATGGTCGGGACAGGTATAAAAACGTACGTTTGGTTTTCAAAGCGATTGTCTCTTCGTTAATTACGGACGGGTTAGTTCTCGTTACGAAATTTCAAAATATTGTGAAAATAAATGTATTTAGCATACTACAGTTAAGGACACGTAGAAGGTCGACGTAACCTAACTAAATTTCGAAATACTTTCGCTCATCTGCAATTACATTTTCAATGAATAATCAAGCATCAGTCTCCGTCGAATTTATAGACGCAGTAAAAAATATTTCAAAAAATGTTTCATCTTTGAGATATCGCGATTGAAAAATTTCGACGATCGCTCTCGTATTCGCATGTCACGTGACATATCTTTTACTCGTCCTTAATTTGAAAACTTTGGAATTGCTGACTACGTCGAATTAAACATCAAACATAAAGGGATTAAAAAGAAGTGGGAGAAGAAAAAAACGTTTGCGCGAAAGTTCTAAAGAATACGCCCTCTTAATACCCTCGATTATCGGACGATGTTCCGGAATCGTTTATACAATCGATTTAAAGTTTATCGGTTGTTCAATCGAGTTTGGACATTGGGTTTCTAAGAAAGGACATCGAGTTTCATCGCGTTACATTACCGAGAACAGGTTTCTGCATCGTATACATATAGTTCACTTGAGCTAATATTCGAAGTCCATTTTAGACGTGCATGTGTGTGCTGAAACACACATACACATATACACACGTGTACAAAGTAGAGAAAGTATGGCGAAGATCTCACGATCTTCAATTCATCGCACGACCTTCCCACATGCACTGGAGTGTATATCCCTACTTTCATTCCGATAAACCTCACTCTCGTTCAGCTGTAAAACGAGATTTATAAAATAAGAAAAAGAAACGAACTCTCCGCGAGTGTATTTTATTCTTTCCGTTAATTCATTACAGCACTTTGCACGTTAGCTGCTCAGCAGTATTATGGCTTTAGATTTACAGCTACGTCCGAGCATTTCGCTGGCCTCGTCCGTCTTTAAGGGGTTAGGCGACTATGACGATTCCAAAAATTAAAGTTTTTTTTTTTTTCATTTTGAAGGAACGTAAAAGATCATTGGAAATGTGCAAACATAACTCTACTTTAGTGAAGGACTGCACCAATTCGATTTACAAATGTTATTTAAAAAGGAATGCTTAAGGAAAATTAAATAAAACATTTTATTCAAAGATATTAATAATCAAAACACGTATTTAAAAAATCTCGTGAAGGATCTTTGAACGTGGGAGGCTCAACGGAGTACTTGATTTTCATCCGCCCAGAAGCTTCCCTTCAACCTGCAATTCCTGCAGTATATGTTGGATCTACCGCTTAGATTTGTGTTATCTCAACGATAAACAATTTTTTTGATATTCGTAATAGTCTAACCCCTTAAGCCTGGCGAAATATCCGTGTTTCGTTTTACAAAAAAAAAAAACCGATTTCTCCCGATCATAAAAACCGGAAGATATTTTTTACTCGTTTATAAGAGACACTCTCACTATTCTAGTTTGCTGACTCAACGCGTGATACAATTTTGAGTCATTATTCAGCGTGTCGATGTGTTGTAATTATTTGTTCGCTTTCGATGAATTGTTTATTTCTCTGAAGGATGTCGGGCCGATCCGTCGCATTAAACGTTGTTCCAAATCCTAAAGAAGTATATTGCCCACTCGAAAATATCATCGGAGAGTTTTAATCGTTTCCGAAACGTTTTTTTCGAGTGTCAAATTGACACGAATTTCTCGACAAAGCAATTATATCGATGGCTTCCGGCATACACGACTTTCCATTTTATATTTCCGTAGACCGTACCGTTTTTATATGCAATATTGTCAATTAACTGAAATAGTGAAAAGTAACGAAGCTCGTGTTCAACTATGAATTATTATACGTTATTTTCTTATTGTTTCGAATAACCACTGATTCTTGTCGATTTCCGAAGTAACTTTCGGCAGATTATTGGCTAGCTAATTATTGGTTTGCCGATACGCGGCGTATATTTTAATAATCAATCGTCAATAATATCGATAATCGGAATTTCGATACGAAGCCGATATTTGGCGAAGAATAGACTCGCGAATCATTGTCTCGTTGCAGAAACGCGATTTAAAATTAAATATCACAGGACACGTTTTTAATACAATAATTGTCTATGCAAATACATAAGCAACGTATATATAGGAACGAAAGAAAGCTACTAGAGTTTTTTTAAATTCATAATCTATAAATCATTTTATTTGTCATTACCGGCATAAATAAAACAGCCAATTCTGAACCATTCTAGGGGCAACATTAATTGCCAATATCGAGGTATAGATATCGTTCGAGGCTCGGTCGATCCGCGATTTAATTTTCGAGTGCCAATATTGGTAAACTCATAGTCGAGCTTCGGCCGATCATTGGACACTTCCGATCATCCTACATGGATCGTAGATCATTAGTGTACTTTCACCCGATTGCACTTTCTTGCACTTCTCGCAGAATTGATCCTGAAGCAACGAGTGAGCGCTTCGACGAAGCTGATGAATCTCACCGGTCTTGCGTTCATCAATTTTGTCGTGACGGTGCAGCGCCTCCGAAAGTTTGTGCATTGTTAATTAACGACGTAAAAAAAGAAAAAAATTGACGTGCGAATAACACTCATTTTACATACGCAAAAAAAAAAATCATTGAAGCGTTGTCCTGATAAAGTTCGTACCTATGATCCAAACTTTTGCGCAAATTTGCCTTCTCATTTCCGAAAAAGATCACCGAAAGGATCTTTGGCAACGAGTGATATCTTTCGAGATATCGAATTTTCCAAGCTATTTATTTTACTGCGATCTTACGATACCAATCACTCCCAAACAAACCGGGACAAAAACAACCTAAACTGACGTAAACAAACTCATCCGATATTGCGAACGATACACACATACGAGCGAGCATTATACAACAAAGCCGAAGGAGTGGGGGGGGGGTCGATCGGCCGTGACGAACGATATTGATAAACACACACACACATTGAGAGAATAAACTTAAAAAATGAATACCTCAAAAGCTATTGCGAATCCCCAAACACCCTCTTAGTTCTCGTAGAAATATTGAATATCGAAACGAATATCCGTGCCAAATTGAAAATTGATCGGGGATGGTGGTTTCAGAATTTCATACCGATTATTAAATTGTGTTTTACAATAAATGAAATTTAGCTAAAATCTTGATAACTACGTGCTGGAAACCTTTTGGGCTACCTTATCATTTGTTTTTTGTTCTTCGTTCGCATGTTTATATTATTTGTATACTGATGTACTGAAAAATATTTCTTGTCGATATGAAAGGACACTTGATCGAAGATAACAATAAATTATTTCTCCGTAATTCTTAGCTGGGGTGGATCGAAGTTGTCCGTGTTAATTAGTAATTACAAACGTGATTTGAGACAGTGAATGTGCCAATTAAAAAGGTAACCACTGATGACGTGATTCGAGGAATCACATTATTAGAACGTACCAATTATTTGTTTTCTCTAGTAATAATAAGTTCACAATTTTATTACCGGAAAATTCATTAGATCGTGTCGAGGCTCGTTAATTTGAGATGACCTTCCATTGAGTTTCGTCAAATAATTAATGCACAATAATAAGGTTAAAACGTAGTGTTTCGTAAGTGAGGAAAGTTTTTCCGGTTACCCTTCGAATATATAAAAAATTATTTGTATACGAACGACTTTTGTGTTCGAGATGGCATGTCTGAAGCAGCCGTGAATGTCCATTCGTAAAAAAGCGACGAACTGGCACGGAGTACTTGTCCCACTCCTCGATTCTTCATGAGAGAGAAAGTCCTCGCGAGACAATAATGTAATCCTTTTTATTTACATTTCCGGCTTTCTAGGTCAACATTGTCCGAAAATGAGTGATTTAGAAGCGTTATGAATGTTCATACACGTACATAAGCACACACAAATATGAATAAGTGCAAGATCATCCAGTTCTCGTGTAGGCAGAATTTACAAATTCATTTTTCAATCCACCATTTGAGACTGCCACTCATGCGCGTTCCTCCTTTATCGCCCTATTAAATGAACCGATAGAAAGTCAAGGGAAAATGCATAGACGTTCCTCTCGTGTCTAGCCTGGTTTACAAATTGCGCTTCCGGTTAGTAGCTTCCTCGGCGAATATCGCCAACTATTCGCCAACGATATTTTTTTTTTATACTATCACATAAATATTATTTTATTGCCCCCAGCTAACTTTTATGTTTCTCCATTTCTGAGACTCGATTTTTATAATTATTCATTAGTGAAATAATTATATACAGAATTATTTAATTTATAATTTTGATATTAATTGATCATTTAATTATATTGATTAGAGACCGAATACTTTTTCGGCGAAACAGTATTGTTGAATGCAGATAAAATATTTTGGAAAGTTGCCGCATAGTTTTTAATCTAAATATAAATATCAAATCTAAAAAGATTCTAATTACATGTTGGACAAAAGTGAAAATCGAGCAATGAATATTTAACAGTTCTTGACCTAACTGGAACAACGACCGCATTTTCTATTCGTAGCAACTGTATGCTGAATTCACGAAAATATTGTTTTTCAGATGGGCCGTGTCGACGGTAATGACCAGGCAGAATCTTATACCGAGTAAAAACGGGACACATATGATCCACGCGTTAATCCCCATGTGGGACATGTGCAATCACGAAGAGGGCGAAGTAAGTATCGCGATATAACGATCGCTGATTCACCATAAAAGTCTTTCTTTTCCATAAGCGATCTTATTTTCATTCCGAGCTTTTAAAAGTCGAAGCGAATAACGCGAATTTATCGTTTTAAATGCAAGGGTAATAACAAATTTCTGACACTATTCATATTTCATATGAATTTATCTTCAACGATGTGTCGTCAATTTTTAAATTATTATTTGCCTTTCACGCGTCCTCATTTCTACGCAGTCTACGAACTTTCCGTGTTCTGTAAAGATACAAAATATATACGAAAACATTAAATAACATGTTTAAAAAATAAACGAGAACGTGCGAGAAGAAAAATAATTGAAGATTCTATTGATATAAAAATTGATAAACAAGCGAATTGTTACATCCATAACAAGTAGTATAAAAACTTTCTATCAATTCATAAATAATGGTGCAAAATAATATTGGTATTTATTTCAATGTCTTTTTTTGCGTCTCTACCTGCTCTATTTTTGTTTCTAATTAATGTCTTTTTCAAATTTTCGGACATGATAAAGATGTATTCAAAAAGAATTCCTTCACTCCCCTAATATCTTCTATTCCTAAAAATGTTTCTTTTTTCATTTTCAGATAACGACCGACTTCAATCTCACATCTGACACTTGCGTCTGTTACGCGAAACGATCGTTCAAGCAGGGTGAACAAATTTTCATAAATTATGGGCCACGTACGAACTCAGACTTCTTCGTGCATTCGGGTTTCGTTTACCCGGACAATAAGCACGACGGTTTCAAGCTTCGTCTGGGGATCAGCAAGGCGGACAGTCTCTACAAGGAGCGTACAAGTTTACTAGAGAAATTGGGCTTCGCTTCGCCCACAGTCACGTTTCTATTGATGTCCGGCTCCGAGCTTATTACCGAAGAGATGCTCGCTTTTCTTCGTGTTTTTTGCATGAGAAAGGCCGAACTCGACCATTGGCTCGAATCCGACAAAGTTTTCGATCTCAAGCACCGTGATTGTGCACTCGACACCGTTGTCGAGGAGAATGTGAGAAAATTTCTGCTCACGCGATTGAAGCTCCTCGTGGCTAATTATCCCACGACGCTCGAGGTAAAATACTCGTTGCCGATTTAACGATACTTTTTATTCCACTGCCTAAACGAGTAATGATGGAATAAAATACACCTTTCTCATTTTTTTAATATTCTTCCAGGAGGATCTTTCACTGGTGACGAATTCTATGCGTCGCGAGAGAATGATGCCGATACAATTGAGAATTCTGGAGAAGAGAATACTCCTTGATGCTCTGGATTATGTGGAACAGTGGATGAAAGCATAAAATTTACGAAATAACATTTTTTGACACAATCGTAATGTACGAAAGTTCGCGGATGTCTTCTTTTCTGACGTTCAAGCTTTGGCCAGGATAGAGCAGAGAAAAAAGGCACAGAAAGTTTAAAAATGTTTTAATCATATAGCAGTGAAGCTCCGAGTTGAACGTAAAGTTTTGTTTCATTTTCCACGATGGAGTACAGACGATTATTCCATTTTCCCCCTTTGGTCCTTATTATCCAAAATCATATTTTCCAGATTTCACTTTCGGATCGCTGAGTAATAATTTAATAATATATTTGTGTGATTTTCGCAATTCGAAAACGAAAGCGTCGATGTCTTTGCGAAACCAGTAAGGATTGTCTTTATTTAAGAACGTTTTATTTACATTTATTTGGAAATGTTCATTTCTACAATCAAATCGACTGATATTTCGAAAGCGGGCTCGCGAACTTTTGTAAAGCACGATTAATGGTGAACGCTTGAATATTTGAACGACGCAGACGGTTCCCCATCATTTGCCTTGTTATGAAAAAATTAATTTTGCGAAACTAATGTTATGCGTGTGCATCATAGACGATGTCAATATTTTTGCGAACAAACATAAAAATGTGTGTATCACATTCGACTAGGACATCCTCCAAGGAATAAAGAACCGTCTGTATACATGAATACATATTTATGCCCGCGTGCGTGCGTGTGTGTATGCGCGCAGTATTTATAGTATTTATGTGAAAGTCGTTTAACGCAGTGTTACCTCTTTTTCTGTTTCGTTGATTATTAATACATTTATCCAAAAATTGTGTACTTGAAATGTTTTGACAGCAGAAAAGTAAATAACAACAGAATCGTAATAATTGTGTAATTCCAATTTTAATACGTAATTTATAGCGCGTATGTAAAGTGAACTTTCACCTTTATTATGTAGCGTCTATGCGCTTGGCCAGCTATGGATCATCAAAAATTAATGCAAGGTATGGACCCCAAATGGATGTAACAAGTATTACGCCAAAATGTGTATCCAATATCTCAACTGTGCTGGTTATTTTTCGTTAACTTATTTATTTCGTTTAATTTCATTATTTATTTCGTCATCATTTGTTTTATTATTTCGTTTTTGATATGTATTATATTTTTCGCTATTTATATTATATTTCCGTGTTATTGATATACAGCTCCGTCACTTTTTTCGTAAGTTATTTTTATTGTTTGGAGTATTATCCCTATTATTTGTGTACATTCTCCAGTTCGGAAATTTGCGCGCGCAAAGAATTGTAACGTTTGCCAACTTGGCGCCGTTCTAGTGACATTTCTGAATGTCATCAGTAGAGCTGTGAAGGACTCAAGGATGCAAGTAAGCGTTGCATAGCTCCACTGTATGTTTCGGGATCCAATCACGTGCCACCATCCCAACCCTTCCAGCCGAAAGCCTTTTCGATCGTCGTAATTGAAGAATTGACCAATAAACGTTAGGGTTAACACAATCACAACCAAACGATTACACATCGATTAAGTTCGTTATGATAGATTTTAGGATTAATTAAACGAAACCTCATTTAGTTTTCCACAAACTTCATTATTGTCTTTTTAAAAAAATGGTCGACCATCAAACGATTTTATGGGGATACAAATCACCATCGTATAATTGAAAAAAAAAACGTGTAAAAGTTAAAGTGGTCCGGCTGAGTTTATGGTGCTCAAGTATTTTTATACGTAAATTCCATTACCGTTGGCATCCGTCCATTCACGGCTGTTTTTCCATCGAAATACACATATAGGAATTTTTACTGCCTCGTTATGTGCGATATTCGATAGGTAAAAGTGGCAGGAAGGGGGGGACAAAAATACCGGAAAATCGAACGAGTATCAGGTGCACAATGGCAACTGTCAAAGTGACGGAACAAAAGGTTATACTGTGCGGTGAATATGGTGTTGGGAAAACGTCGATATTCAGACGATTCGCCAATAATACGTTCGTTGCTAACAGCGACAGAAAATCGACTCTCGGGCTTGACAACATTGACAAGGAATACGTTATCGATGATAGACGAATTCGCGTGAGTTTTAACACAATTTTTTTTCTATGTGCGTTCTAATCTCTTCGAGAGCTGTAGTCCTGATAACGTGAAAATCTTATATATAAACGCACAATGGATATACGTAATTTTGAGGTTTATTCAATGTTCTTAAAATTCGAACCTTTTCTATAAATGGATTGTAGCTAAGGCTTACAAGTAATGTGTTGTACATTTCATAATTTAAGGATAATAATCGTACGGAATATTCAATGAGTTAAGGATTAATGGGCCCATTTGACGATTAGCACTTTGCTGGAACGGTGGCTAGAAACGATTGCACCATTAGTTGGCTCGTTCCAAGTCTGTATTCAAGATTGACAATTGTACCGCTAACCAATTGTGATTGGCAGCAGATTTCAGATCAGTCATGAAAAAATAGTGTACAATTAACTTCTTAGGAGTAATCACCATCCTTTGCCACTAGACCATGATATAATTTCTGTTGAATTCATTTATAAGACACTAAGTAGTTATGCAAAAACGAAGTTATAGCCAATAGTTGTCATAAACAATATATTTACAGTGAAAATCAGTTATAATGATCTGCAAATTTCGTTACTGTATCCGATACGTTGTTTCATGCTGTATTTCTGTCAGCAGTTGTACTTCGAACATATTGAAATTTTGCTTATCTCTATACATTTTTACTAAACTGTAAGCTAATATGGTTCATAACTGAACAACTTAAAATAAGGCAACCCGAAGGATGACGTTGCTGTAGTTTTGCCGGAATAATATTAATGAACAAGTACGAGTGAATCGGTTAATAAAATAAAACTGTTAACTGAATGTTCAAGGATTGGCCTACAAAGTGAGAAACTTAGGGATGATTTTCCTCTTCACCCAGATGTGAAGTCAAATATTTCATTAGTCTTCACTGTGATACCGTTTTAAAGATTGTGAAAAACGAATTTTTTATATTTTAGCTACAATTGTGGGACACCGGGGGTATGGAAAGGGTGGCCTCCGTAACATCGAGTTATTACAAATTTGCCGAGGCTGCTATTCTAGTCTTTGCTCTCGACAATACCACTTCTTTTCATCTATTGTCCCAACATCTGCTGGACATAGTGACGTATGCGGAAAATGCAAAGATTTTTCTCTGCGGCAACAAGTGTGATGCGGACAGCAGCGCCCCTCAAGTTACCGATGCCGAGATGGAACAATTCTGGTGATTGGATCGTCCTCCGTGATCTTCCATTGTTATATCATTTTGGACAGTTTTGATCTCTCCTTTACTATTTGTGGTAGACGCAAACATCACAAACTGCAAAATTTATCCACACCTTTGAATTGGTTTGAGCAATCTTGAATTTCTATATCTTTTTTTTACTAGCAAACTTTGGCGGTATTTGAAGATCTTTGGATGGTACGATCGTTTGTTTCGCGTTGCCTTAATACTGCGAATCGAATTGTGAATTTTCCAGCGAACAGTGCCACAATCTGATCTCGGCTACTTACAAAACGTCCTGCAAAACCGGCGAAGGTATAAACGAGATGTTCGAGGACATTGCTCACCATTTGGTCCAGGCCAACCGATCGAGAATGGGACTTCACGACATGGATAAGGATCGCTTCAAGATTTCTTACGTCGACGACGCCACCGATCCCGCGTGCATGTGCTGAAATTACCGAATATTATTGCGGCCAATACCGTCAACGCGGATTCTCGATGTAACGATGATAGGGATACGGACAAAGAAGCGGAAGAAGAGGAAGGAAGAAAAAAGCCGAACCTTCCATAATTATTCTTACGACGATAGAATAGTTTTTTTTATTAGCGAAACGCTGGGCTGCGAAGGATCAACCGACGTCGGTGATTGCGCCTAAACATATTTTATAGTCGACGAGAGGAAACTGTTTTTCGGATAAAGATTTTCGAGAATTTTATTTCGTGAAAAAAAAACGAACCCTAGTGTTGAGTCCATTTGATCGACTTCAAATCGATCCCGTCCTTTACCATTTCCCAAAGCGGGCTGTAACGAAATAACGATTTTTTAGTCTTTCATACATACGAGAATCTTAATCCTTTATAATCTCGAATATTGAACTTTACACATACTATAACTGTGCAATTACCTCATTTCTCGAAGTCTTTTCACGTGATTTATGGTGTTCTCGGCTGTGTAATCAATTTCTTCGAGTGTGGTGAAGCGTCCAATTCCAAATCTGCAATCAAACAATAAATATTTCATACGAGGAGTTCGCGAAACTTGGAGGCCCGTCTTCAATACGACTTATCAGTGCCACTCATTCATGGGCAAAATGGAATATACTCTTAGATGTTCGGGAGAATCTTCAAAACGTACATAGTCGTTTCGACTTTGCGACCTGGGCTTTTAACTTGCCATAATAATTATCCTCAACAATCGTTCTTCAACAAATGACAAGATGCTTTTTAGTAAACATAAGTGCGGCAAATACTTCGACAAATCTAAAGCTTATATACACGAATACGTTCTGTCAAAATAATGAGAATACTCAAGTCCGTTGCTCTAAATTGCTTTCGTACAATTAATTCATATTGACAACGGCAGCATTTTTTATAATCCATGCTCCAATCGTTGAATCCGTCACACAGGAGCCAGAAGGTTCAAAACCGTCGTGGAAATGATTGAAAGGTACTAGATTATTAGGTTATGAGGACATGTGTTGGACTCATAAAGGATCAAGTGTTACAGTAACGGATCGTAAAGAACGTTATTCTGGATCTGGATCAATGGAATAAAATGTTCACCCTGGAATTTCAATAACTTTAATCAAAATTAAAGCTTTTCAACAATGTTTTGTTTCGAAATCTTCGAACTTGCAGGTAATATCTCTTGATATAGATCTTACAGTCATTTTTATCCAAAAGCTTGTGCTAAATTAACTACATTAACTTTTTTTCGAAAAATGTTGCACAGGAATTTAAGAGACCTTCGAGATTGAACTCTTGCTGAGTGTATATACATGTAAACAAAAACTAACTTTTCGTAACGCTTATCGGCAAAAGTGCGAATCTGTTTTTATAGAAACTTATATAATGCGCACTTGTTTTGTGTGACATTCACCCTCCAAGATATACGCATTTTCGAAATACTTAAACCCACGACCAGTGTACTTTGGACCAAGAATTTGGGAGATAATAGAAATAGGATTCGAAAAAATCTATTCATGCAGGTGAAGATCGGGATCTTCGGGATATTAGGGCCGAATTTAAATAATTGTTTGAGGTTAGGATCGCCACACGCGCGAACCTGATGCTAGAATGAGCCAAGTCTTCGGACGCTCCGATTGCTCTCAGAACGTAACTCGGTTCCAAACTGGCGCTCGTGCAAGCGGAACCACTGCTGAGTGCGACATCCTTCAGAGCCATCAACAGGGATTCACCCTCGACGTATGCGAATGAGAAATTCACACAACCCGGATACCAAGCGTCGGGATCCCCGTTTCGTACGATATCCGTTAGGTTCGCCTCCAATTTTCCAATCAAATGGTTGGACAGGGACGTTATGTATTTGCTGTCGTACTGAAATTTGAAACATCAATTTGCTTGTCGCCGAATTTTTTTTTGGAAGCGTAATGTTTATTCTTTTTGTAGATTCTACATAACGTATTGTATATTTGGGTACTTCAAGTCTGGCTCTTTTCTCATTCACTTAACGCGCTCGAAAAATTCCTTAAATTGTGCATGCTGCAGTTCTAAACATTCTGACTGTAATACCAATAATCTAATTATACAAATTTTATTTCCATATATCTTTTGTTTCCTTTATTAGAATGTTCCTCATGAAAATCGTTTTGGTTCGGAATACCTAAGTTTACACACAGTGTTAAAGTGTAATCACTTCCTAATATACGTTTTGTGTACATCATCAGGCGTACATTGTAGCTATTTACAAGGAGTCACTTACATTTGACATCAGCATATACTCACTTCCATTTCTCGACGAGCAAGCTCGCAAGCTTCCCCGAGACCAACCGCCAAAGGGGCGGGCACAGTGCCACTTCGCATTCCTCTCTCTTGGCCACCACCGCTCTGTATCGCTTCGACGCGTACTCTCGGCCTTCGACGAACATAAAGCGCGCCCACTCCCTTCGGCCCATACAATTTGTGACCGCTTATCGACATTAGGTCTATATTCATTTTGTTCACGTCTATGGCCATCTTGCCCGCAGCCTGAGCCGCGTCGGTGTGGAAAAATATTTTTCTTCGCCTTTGAATAGACAGGAAACATTCGATTTTACTTTACTATACGTGTTATCTCTACACAGAGTAGGCTTAATTCTTTATCATTCTTTGGCGCACAAGCTTGCCAGGATGAAATTTTTTATCCAGTAAAAATATTTCTTCTGTCATTTCCTGAATTGAACAGCATAACTATTACCTGCATAAAGCTCCAATTTCCTCTATGGGCTGTTTTACGCCAATCTCGTTGTTAACCGTCATTACAGAGACCAGTGATGTGTCGGGCCTCATGGCGGCTTCCAATTCTTTCATATCGATGATCCCGTTAGACTTTACAGGTAGATAGGTAACGTCGAATCCTTCTACCTGTAGAGCTCTGCACGAATCCAATACGCATTTGTGTTCCTGTGGAAAATAATCAATAGTCATGAATTACGCTTCCATGAAACGACACGAAGTCACAAAAAATGTGAAAGACTCTACTAACGTACCGTTTGAGTCGTGATTATGTGCTTCTTGTTCATTTTGTAAAATCTTGCGACACCCTTCACTGCTATATTGTTGGACTCTGTTGCTCCGGATGTAAAAATAATTTCCTTTTCATCCGCTCCGATCAAGTCTGCGATTTGCTATCAGTAATTAAATTTTATGATGCCAAATTCCAGGACAAGGTTTTGGGGAGTGAGCTCGAATGTGATTGTTACGATTTATAGATCTCTGCTAATGACGATTTTATCATAAACATGCTACCTTGAGAAGATAAACAAAATTTGCACCAGAAGCAAATGCATACCTTGCGAGCGTGTTCTACTGCTGCTTCGGACTCCCAACCATACATGTGCGTTCTAGAGTGAGGATTACCATGGAACGTCGTCATGAAAGGCAGCATTTTGTCCAGTACTCTGGGGTCCTAGATTAATATGCAATGAAGAATTCAAATGTAGAATTTTATTTTGATACCTATAACAATGTCTATAATAGTTGCAATAGTAAGTTCTCTTTGGTTACTAAAAGCTGAATAAAACTGTACTTGGCTAGTTAACGCCTAGGCAGTCCCCCATTGGAGTACTGCTTGGAGCGGCAGACCACTACACCCCCAGGATGGCTTTTGTTTCTTACTGAGATAACACTTACCATCGGTGTTGTAGCTTGCGCATCAAGGTACAAAGCACGGCCCTCGTTTGGACCCTTCTTGTACTCGTCGGTTATCGGTGCTGCGAGCATTACATTCGATAATAAGGAAAAAATACATAACCTAGGAAGATAAAACAGCAGTTTGTTCGCTTACATTCGTATTCCAGTGTATCTGACAGATGTCGGGTGCATTGTAACAGTGGTGAACACTCTTTTACGCGCTGTATAGTGGTAATCAAATTTTTCGCAGGACGCAACATTTTTCTCTGGATTTTTCAGTCAGAACGTATTGTCATTGACTATTGCCGGAATTTCTTTCCCACTTTTCACGTGATCCTTTGCGCTGGGTTGAATTCGCTTTGATTTCGCAAGTTGCGGCAATATCTTAAAACCGGAGCCACCCAACCTCACAATGTCATATCACGAAACGCAAAGGAGAGTGGCAGATAGGTGCACTTGCACTCTTTGCAGTGTAAATCGCGGTCTTCCGTATAGATACGGTATAGATTGCACTATGAAACAGCTGATGTCTGCCTGGTCCCAGTGCAGCCAGACCGCGTGTAAAACTTCCCGCTCTCTAGGGTCTTTCAAGCCGATCACACAATCAAAAGCGCGCCTGTCCGTGATCGAGTAACGCTCGGAGATCTTCGGAGAGAACCGAGAACGACCGAAGTTTCTCGACCGCGTCTTCGGCAGATACATCAACACATGGACGCTGACACCTTCATGTGCGACCAAGTCGAAACGACGCTTGGGGGGAAAAGCAATCCAAGCACGAATCGCGCGGTGACGTAGGGGGACGTCACGCGCGCGACTTTTAAGTTATTCCAATGCTTATTTAGCTTATTAAAGTATACAAAAAAAGTATCGCGCACTCCGATATATTATTTTATTAGTTTTTACGTTCATTTGAATATAGCAATAAATATGAATTACAACTTGTTTATCTTGTACAAAATTGTCTGCGCTTTACTTGCACCCGTCCCAATGCTATGCCTATGCCGTCCCATTCCTAAATTGTAATTCATAAAGGTAAGCGGAAATATATTTATATTCCCATCATTATATTCATTATCATATACTTTCATCAAGCGACAAAGAATTATCCCCAAAAACAAGTAAATCGTCTATCTGGTCGTGAATAGCGAGTACCAAAAAGTATAATGTATTATAATTAGTTCGTTAGTCTTGGTCGTAGAGTACCTGGCTTCGGTCCGCAGGGGCGCGAGGTCGAAACCTCGCGCTGGACACAATATTTTTTATTCATCATTATTACTGATAATTCGTAAATTATTAGTTCTTTTTATTAATTATCATAATTATTTTTGTTGGTTACCTTTTAGTGTCGAAAAATATATCGAGTACTCTGACCGCTTATTTTAATAGTTAGTACGGTAATTAAAATATGATAATAAAT
>JAPYZI010000836.1:0-40798 GCA_030523105.1 Ophioninae sp. A BG-2022a
ATACCCCTTTGCCTCTTTTTTTGCGATTTTTTACGTGGACTTTCCGGGAAAACTATAAGAGATATCGATACGAATCCAACGCCATTATTTAAGTTAGGCAAAAACCTTTTCCAAACCCACCCAATGAATCTCCCTAGCATATAAAAAGCGAACCCTACGACCTTTTGAAATTTCGAGATTTTTGAGATTCTGGAAAAGTAGCCGGGGAAGTCGAAAATTTTTTTTTTTCGTTTTAATACTATTAAAAGGGTCTGTTTAATCGAAAATTTTCTGCTGATTACGAATATGCCCGAGTTTTCGCCGTAAGTACAAAATTAGACTGGGAAAATCCAAAAAGCTATTCTAGAATATTTTTTGGTCATTTTCCCCTGCTGCATCGTAGCGACGGAGGTTACGAATTAGCACAATAAACAAGTGACAAGTGCAAGTCAAAAAATATATTGATTTGTCGAAAGGATGCAAGCTCAGTCGGTTAAAATGGAGAATGCGAGCCGCTGCGCCGCCAGTGAGAAAATCGTTTAACTGAATTTTCGTGATGGTCGATAAGATTTTACCATCATCCCTGAGTTTATCAATTCTACAAAGCCTCATGTGCGGTTTGAACAACTAAAAGTAAATCTCCACTTTAAAACTAGGTTTATAAATTGGAGAGGTTAGATAGGACTTTTACAGGTCTTCATATGCTAAAATTCGATTAACTGATTAATAAAAGATATAACTGTTTTGTGGAACAATCGATTAACCATAAGATATAATCGATCCCCAAAAAACATTGATGCTTTCGATACATCGAAAATCATCGCCCAACCCTACATCGTATTCTCGTCTACTATTTGTTGTTCCCGTTTCTCGAGTCCGCAAACAAAACAATAGAAATAACCTTTTCTCGTTCGGAACGCCGGCGAAAAAATCTGTATCAACGCATATTCCTGCGACGTCAACATATATGTATTTTCCGCTGTGCGGCACTCGACTAATATCACTCTCTTGGAGCCTCGAACGAATCGCAATCTCGTAAGGAAGTTGCCACTTCCTCTCGGCTCTGAGAGCTCGTATTTTTGTTCCCCCTTGCTCAGTTTTTTTTTTTGTTCGACGAAACAGCGCAGTGCGCGAATGTAGAGAGCGCCGGTGTCTCAAAAGTTGCGGGCCACGATTTCACGCAGCGATGAGTCCTCGCGCGGTATATGTATAATAGTACGCGAGGGGCATTCGACGATCCGAGACAGCGGATCACACGAACACGCCCACGTACACTCGAGGAGCATTTGTTTCCCGTGCTTTTTCCGGTGGATTATATCACCGCAAAATTCCCGTCGAGAATTGATACAAGATAGACGGTACATAATGACCAGCGGCGCTACCTTCAGCCGGATGGGAGACCGCTCGACAATATCCGAAGTTTCTGTATCCTCGTTTATAGGGTTTTACGAGATCGAACGGCGGGCAATGAATTTGTCGAAAATGGGGGAATCGTAGATTTATAAGTTTAGATCCTATAGTGCATGTTTAACGGTACAAGTTGGTTATGTAATAATAAATAAACACTTAGAAAATATAATTTTCCACTTTCAATAATAATTGAAGTCAAATTCGACAATATTGGCATGTACTTGATTGAGGTTATGTCTGTGACTGTACATCTGTTCCAACCGACCAATAAAAAAATTTCTCAATTTTTAACATTGATTCATACGTTCGGATGATCTTATGATTATCAGTAATCATTCGAAATCTCAATATATATTGAATTAACCAACAATTGTTGGTTAATTAATTTTGTAAATAAATATTATGATTTAATAGTTTCGGAATTTACGGCGATCTAGTTCCACACGTTCACTTCAGGTGGGCCTAAGAAGCAACATACGAACGAAAATAATTGCGGTAACGCGACCCCCAAACTCTACCAGAATTGCAAGATTGCGTTAAAACGTGCATGCCTCCCAGACCGAGGCGGATAGGTGGCGATAGAATTGCCAAAGGAGTTTTCAAAGGGAACTTCCGGCTGACGCGTGGATGTGTCGCGGGTAAGAGGAGAAGCTAAGAAAGTAAACAATGATACATATCTCGAGAAAAATCGTATTATATCGCAACCGTTAATACACGAACTGTGTTACAAAAATAAAGTGACTTTTCAAATTTCGCGGGCTACGTACATTCGATTTTCGATTATCGATATTTTTACGTTACGTTGGTACGCATGTTCCGAACGCGTGTTGACATTGTCAGCCATTTTGAATATTTCGTTCGCTTTTGATAGATATTGAGGTTATACGTGTCTTGGTCTTTGACGTGTTTGGTAGATCGATGAGTTAGTGCAATTGAAAAAATGAGTGAATATAATTCAATCAACGGTTTAATTAGGGATAATTATTACATAGAGTGAATAACTGAAGAACGAACCAGCAAATGAGAATGAATCCAACACTAAATAAATCGAGTTAATTGAAAGTATACGCGAATAAGATCGAACGCTTTAGTGAATCGACAAACGCGTGAATTCGCAAACGATTGATCGAATATGCGAACTATCCAGGAAACAGGAGATCGAGTGCATCAGCACAAACGAGCGAAGGAACACAAACGAATGAATGTGCACAAATAAAAAAAAAAAACAAGCGCGGGAAAAAAACGAAAGAAACCGAGGGGATCTGTGCCTCATCCTGCAGATTGGACAAAAGTGCCAATTAAAAAGGTACGTTAATCGGACTCTCGCTCTCTCTCTCTCTTTCTCTTACAGAAACCCTATCTTTCTACGGCTCGTATAAAACAAGCAATTTGATTCGGGCTGTTGTGAAGGTGAGTACCCAGCAGGCTCACGTGGACCGTGTCTAACAAGTACTCTCTACATATACTCGAACGTCTCGCCGTTGGCTTCCGGTTCTCCGTACCGTCAACTTATCCTCATCGTTGTCGTCGCCATTACACCCATACGAATGCGCAAACAAGTGCGCGCACACTCGACGACATAACCGCAATACAGATTGCACGTTTATTCCGAAAATAAAAAAAAAAACAACAACAACAACAACGAAACGGTCGCGAAGCATCGAGCCACCATTCTGGACCTTCCGAGAAACCGCATTTTGCGAAACTCTGAGAAACTAACGGCAACAGATACGAGCATGCGGGCTATTGCTTTCGTCCCGACTGTGCTAAGCCCGACTCAACTCGGCGAACGTGGAAATCACCGCGGCAAGTATTGCGCCAATGACGATTATGACGATCACAATTATGCTGCGCGATGAAAGCGGACAGATGACGAAGCACGGCTCTCTCGAGTTTCTGCTCGACTCGATCCGCGATTCGGGTCAATACTTGGATGGGTGACCGCAGAGACGCGGACAACATTTTTTCTTTTGACACAAATTCGAAACCATAATAATAATATTAATTGGAATAACAACGCGAATAACAAACAATAATAATATCGGCGGCAAATAATAGCACGTGTTAACCCCATAACTATAGGATTGTTCGAGATTATGCCAAAAACCTGGCATTTTTAACATAACCTCGAAACATCCTACCATAAACACGCAACAATAAACATGACCTTATACAGATAGGGTTATGTTACCTTCTTATCATCTATAACTGTATAATAATAATAATAATAATAATAATAATAACAATGACGACAAACCGGGGAAAAAATTCAAGAATTTACTAACATTCAACAGTAAAACTCCACTACATCTGACGTTACCGATTCGAGTGAAAAGAAAGATTATCTTCGTTTCACGAATCCGAAGGAAGATGTCGCGGCTGTCGTCCAATTCGACAGACGGAAAAAGTAACGACTCGGAACTATTAGGCGGACAGGGGAAAAAGAAGCTCTCGCCGACGAGTAACAACCGTAATTAGCTCCGTGGGAGTTGTTCGCTAACATTTCTCGGTACATAAATTATCGTGCCGGTACAGCCACTCGCCGCGGTTTCTAATCCTTTCTGACAGCTCATTTATTATTTCGCGCTCTCAGTGTGTGTGTATATATATATATATATATATATATAGGCGTGCGCGTGTCATGTATGCCCATTATATATTTGGCAATCAATTCGATTCCACGAAGAATCTGTCCGACGATGTTTTGATTGGCCTACGGAATTAACGCATCGATAAATTTACTAATTGAATTAATTAATACCGATCGTATTTCTTTCGGCTGTTAATACGCGAATTTACGAGATCGAAGGAATGCAAAGAGGAGAAGAGGGGAGGGGGGGGTGAGGTGTTTGACTGTCGATAAAAGTGAATGCAATGGCATTCGGTTTATTGTTCTATACTCTTTTTAATTCCTTTCAAACTGCTAATGGTGGATTTAAGGGGTATGTTTGGGTTCGCGTCGAACTCACGATCGGACATTTTTTTATTTACCAACCGCTGCGTCAGTATTCCGGGAGCTTCTAGTTCGACTCGTCGCCGTAAGCTTCCGTTGGCAATCGCGATCGCAAACCTGCTGACATTTTTCCGGTGCCTCCAGGTACGACGAAACGGTCTGCACAGGTGGCCAAAACAAGAGATAAAGAATAAAAAGTGAAATATCCGGTCGACGACCTCGCGCATGGACGATACTTGGAACGGTGACCGTTCAGAGGTTTCATTTTGTTACAAGTTAGGTTAAATTTTTGTTAAACGTTAAAACGGTTATTTACGGTGCAATTGTAAGGGAATCGTATTAATAAGATAAAAAACGATGAGATTTCGTACCTGTGAATTTTGACGCCTCCAATTTTCTATTTTTCTCCAGTGCAGCCTGTGTCTCTCGGCCTCGTGTTTCTGGCATCGATCTACGGTGGAACGAAACCACGAAAAGTTATTATTATTTTTTTTTAATTGTAATTTTTTTTTTTACGAATTGTACTGTTGACTATTATTATAATTTTTTTTCGCCTTGTACTTTCGGATATTGTTGCAATTTTTGGTTGCAATTGTATACTTTGGTTGCGTCTCATTTTATTTTTTTATTATTATTGATTTATTTTTACAAATATTTTTTTCTGGCTTATAGTTGAGTTTTATTTAAAGTTTTAATTGTAATTTTTGGTTATTTTTTTTGGGCTCGTAATTTTATAAATTATATTTGGGTCTAAAATAAGAGAAAAATAAATTTATAAAATGTTACCGACCATAACAGTCACGTCGCGGATTCTTATCAGCTCGAAGAAGTGCTTTCATTGCCTCGCGGGTCTCTTTGGGAAATTTAACGTCCTCGGAGGCGCAATAAATGTCTCCGTTCGTCGGTGTTTCCCAATCCTGTTCGAAATCTTCGGAATCGGGGAAATCTTCTCGTCGCTCGGTCGCGTGGATACACGGAGAATTCGTTACATTTTTCATTGCTGCGCGTGAAAACAAAATCTCATTATTTACAGACGTAATTACGTAAATATTATAAATCCATTTTAATTATTTTAATTTTCATGTAATTAATAATCATATATAGTTAATTAATGATTATGTATCTGAATTATTTAACTATTGCAAATTCCATTTTTCAAAAATCATTTCACCATTCCCAATCACCTGTTTACGTAATTATTATAAATCGATTTTAGTTATTTTAATTTTAATTTAATTAATTATTATAATATTAATTTTTGACGAAAAATCATTTTACCATTCCACATTGTTGATTTATTGGGCTGACCTCTGAAAGCTTGTTTCCGAGAGCATAAATCGTATCCGTCGCGACGTCCGCACATTTGCTTACCGCGTAAATTTCGAATTCCCTCGCTTTGGCGAATTTCCTCATCGAAACTTTTCACCGTTTGGTAAGAATTTACAAAATCGATCCCCTCGTCCTCCATTTTTCTGTCAACGTTAATTTTCTCCTCGGACGATTGTTGGTCGACAAAACGAGCGGGAAGACAAAAACTGATGCGACGAGGACTCGGAATTTTTCTCCGTTTGAGTATCGAGGGCCTGCTATTATTCGGTCCCTCCTTCGTCGTCATTTTTTGCGTTACGTCACTGTTGTCTAAATTTTCGAATTTCCGGATTTTCGATTGAAAATTTGTTCCGCTCGGACGCTTGAGGGACGATTCTTCATCGAGGATCATCGGTTCGCAAATAATATCCGAATTTTTCAAAATTTGACAATTCGAATTGTCAATTTGACCCGAAATCTTTGACCCCTCGTAAATTCTCTTGTTTCTCATCGCGTCGGAAATTTGCCGTTTCATGAACAGCTTCGGCAATTCTTGTTTTATCACCCGATAAGCTTCGAGCTTGTTTCCCTCGAAAGCGTTGCGCCACTTCCGAGGTGGGTTTCTTTGCGAATTTTCCGCCTCCTTTTCCGCCCAAAATTTGAATTTATCGTCTCCAACTTGCTCGATTATTTCCACCGATTTTTTTGCCCTCACAGCGTCGCAATTCGTCTCGTCCTTTCGCCGATACTTTTCTAATATCGTTTCCCATCGGAATTCACGTTTTCTCGGCAATTTCCTCGGGGAAGAATATTCTTCCGGTATGACTTTTCGTTGATCTTTATTCGATAAATTTTGCGAGTTCACAGTTATTTTTTTCACTTCTTCAACTGTCCCTGTTTCTTCCGGGCATCGATTTTCATCGTTCGTCATTGCTTCTTCGACGCTTTCGATGTTCGAGACATTCTCGAAAAAAACCTGCGAATTCTTTTGCGAACAATTTTTTCTTTCGGACTCTCTTTCTTCGCTTTCGTATGTAAACATTTTTTTAACAGTTTCGCTTCCATCTTGTTCGGTTTCGTTGATTTTTTCTCTCTCCTCTGTTATTTGTTTTTCCAAATTTGTCCATTTTTGTTCGACCTTCGTTATTTCTTCTTCCGCGTTAATTGATTCATTTTTTGCATCGACTTTTTCATCTTTCGCAATGGATTTATTTTTAGCCCCGGTTATTTCTTCTTTTGCAATCAATTTACCTTTTTCTTCGGTTATTTCTTCTTCCGTGATTAATTTAGTTTTTTCTCCGATTATTTCTTCTTTTGCAATAGATTTATTTTCCTCTCGGATTATTTCTTCTTTCGCGTCGATCGATGTATTTTCCTCTCCAATTATTTCGTCTTTCGCGTCAATCGATTTATTTTCATCCGCAATTATTTTTTTTTCCGTTTCAATTAATTTATTTTCATCCTCAATTATTTCTTCTTTCGCGTCAGTTGATTTATTTTTATCCCTAATTATATCTTCTTTCGTGTCGACAATTTCTTCTTCAGAATCCATTGTTTTTTGTTCCGTGCACTCCTCAATGGAAGTATCGTTTACAAAATACGCAGGACTATTTACCCCACCGTTATTATTATTATTATTATTTGTTCCAAGTTTATCCGATTTTTTTAAAAAAACAAAAATTTCGTTTACTTCCAAGTCGTTTTCGTTACAGTCTTCAAGTTTTCGACTTCCGCTCCGTTCGATTATCCTCTCGTTGGACGATGTGTCAAACGAGGAAATCGAGACGTCCCCGCTTCTGGATATTCTCAGACCCAAAGTTGCATTTTTACCGGAATTTCCAATTTTCTCGTTGGCAGCGAAGGATTTCCCTTCGACGATAAAATCTCGTGGAAATTTGTTCTTGGAGCATTTTATTTTGAATAGTGGTGTACAGGGTGCGCTCCTCGATCTTTTTTTGCCAAATACTTTGTTCTCATTTTTCGTAATCGCACTCACTTCCTTTTTCGAAAAAATTGGTTTTGCTTTTTTTCTCGAGATACTCGTATTATCGTGATCGGTTTGTTTCGAGTCGAGTCCGTTTTCGTTGAGTGAAGACGCGAACGAATTTTTCCAGGTATTTCCGGACGATCTTTTTTCCGAATTTTTTTTATTTTCTCCGCGATAATCGAGGGACATTTTTGGCAAAATCGGCACGAAATTAGATGACCGATAATTCACGAGTTCGACGCGCTGTTTGCTCGTAAAAAAACGGGGCGACATTTCACTCTCGGAGCTCGAACTCTTTGCCGCTGTTCTCATTGATAACCTCGACGTTTCCTTTTTTTCCTCCACCTCCAATTTGCTCCGTCGCCTCGAGCGCAATTTTGCCCCGATCTTCGAGCACGGTTTCCCATCCCGAGACGCCTCCGAACGCGTTTTAACGATCCTCCTTCTTCCCTCGTCATTTTTACTTAATTCCATTTAATCCCGAAAGTATCGCATGCCCCACGTTAAACGTCATTTCCGGCTCGCTTTTAATGACCGATCGTCAAAGTGAACGCTAATGCATTACGGGAAAAAAAAAAGAAAATCTCTATGTCACCGAAGAAATTCGATTATCGGTAATTGATTTATTCGTGCATGACGGAAAATTATTTTACGACTTTACGAAGATACAAAATGATTTATTATTTTTTAAAATATTAATTAATGATCATATTAATTATTCAATGTGATGAAATGATAATTATTATTTCTGCTGCTATTATTATTATTATTTTTATCATTGTTTTATTGTTATTATTTTTTTTTCTTATTATTAATCATTACCATAATAAAAATGATAAACACTGTTTTATTTATATTAATACTGCTATTTCACGTGCCAGTTATAACAATAATAATAATTTTATAAACATATAAGCAATAACATAGTTGTATTTATTCATATTTCTAATGTTATCATTATAATGACTGCTGTTTGGGTTCGTTTGGATGAATATTTGTACGTTGTTACGAATGATTGATAATCGTGGTATTTATTACTCGAACTGTGACAAAAAGTATTAACAAATGACATTTTTTTAAAGAACTCGTACTTCAACTGTTTTACTTTTTACGAACATTTCCGGATTTTTGTAAACTTTTGTTTGGCTTTGTTTGGATTGAATAATAAAAGGAAACATTGTTTTTAATTGATTCGTAGTTAAATTTATTTGATTTTTACAAATTGTTTGAATTTTTTGTGAATTCGTTGTTGAAAAAGATCTAATTACGAAACATTTTGATATTTTTGCTTTGAGATTTCTAAACGTCGCGTTGGTTTATTGCTTTGGCATGATTCCTCAAATTGAGAAATTGCAATTGCCCGAAGCAAAAAAATATATAAACGGAAACGAAGATCTTTCCAATTTTCTCTTTTCCCTCGGTGAAGAGATTTGCAATTCAATGTTCGTTTCGTAACAATCTTTCGCGTTCCTGGATTCGAAGCTCTCCACGTAGGGTATACTTTTTCGACCTCGAAACTCTCGAGAAAAATGTCTACGTTTCAAACGCGTAACGTGACGTTGGAAAAAAATGGTGAGAGAACGGAACATCTGCCTGATCGCTTCAGACAAAACGGGACCCGTTCCGCGAGTTAATACATTCATTCGAGTGAGCTCGCCGCGCACCGGCTTCGCCAATTGTAAAAAAACGGATCAACACCGGCTGCTCTTCCGTCTCTTCGTTCATCCGAGATGGGAAAGTCGAGGAGTGAAAATTGGCCGCGCTCTTTTTCAATTAACGCTTCGTGGATAAGCTTTCGTACGGAAATCCAAGTAAATAAGAAAGATTTGAGTCATTTTAGGATCGGGGCTCGTGATTGGGTCTTGTCGAATGGCGATATGACATCTGGTGGCGGAAAATCAAACTCTACCTGCGACTGTCAATTTTTTCGCGAAAAATCTTTATCTCGCTTTTTTCTAATTCCCAAAGCAGTCCCGATGCCACTTTTCAAATATCTCGGGATACCTACATTCGATTTTCGATCTTTTGTTGTTACACTGGTACTCGTGTCCCCAACTTACGTTAAGACTATCCGCTATTTTACTTGTTTAGTTCGTTTTTGATAGATATTGAGGTTAGACGTGTTTCGGTGTCCTCGGCGATTTGTTTACTATCGAAAACTATAATGCACCTGGTCACGCGTCGTTGCTCGTTCGTGATGTTTTCGGCGAAAAACAAGAGCGTAACGATGCCTCAACCACCGTATTTATCGGACTTGGCCCCCTGCGACGTTTTTTCTCTTCCCAAAAGCGAAAAGCGCCACGAAAGGACGGAGGCTTGCCACGATTGAGGAGACAAAGAGCGCATAATTGGGAGAGCTCGAACTCATGCCAAAAATAGCGTGTATCAAAAGTCCTTCGAGGATTGGAAAAGGCGATAAAATAATAATGATGAATAAACCAATATTTCTCGAGAAAGATGAAAAAGTCACCTTATTTTCTGAACATCGTACTTTTAACACCGTTACGCAACGTTACGCAACGTTACGCAGAAGGGAAAAATGCTTTATTTCGAGAGGATGATTAAAATAATTTTCGGACTTTTTTCTTCGCGCGCAAAGTTCATTAATGATGATTAACGGGACGTTTACAAATCTCTCGGATAGTTCGATGATGTACGTGAATAGTTTGCGTGTTAACGGGCACATGCAACAGCGATAGGCCTCGGATAAGTTCGCTGACCGCGGAAGGCAAAACCCGAGGACCGTTCGACGCGGTGCGCTTCAGTATTCCTGTGCAAAGTACGCGAACACGTGAGATGTCCAGTTGAAAAGCAGCGAGGGATTAGAAAAGCCAGCCAGACCGTAACTGCGTGGCCATGACCGTGACCGAGTTGCTCATCGTGATTCTTCTTCCTTCCATCTTCCTTTTTTTCTCTTCCTTCCTCTTTTTTACGTTTCGATCGTGCAGCTCGCTTCTTCCTCGTCTAAGCTGTCTTCGCCGCGAATTCTCTTTACTTCCGGTCACTTTTCCAGTTTCTTTCTTCCATTGCGACCATTGGACGAAATTTGTGTGAAGACTTCCGACCGGAATTTTTCCGTCTAGTGACAGTGAATATTAGTTTTACGAAGTCTTGCATTTAATTTGACTCAAAAACTGAAATTCCTTTTTAATTTAAAGTTAAAGTTAAATTGTTTAAAAAAAAGGCACAAAGCTGTAAGAGATCGTTCATCAAATTAGGTTACATTTAGCGATAAAAGAACTATCGAACGTATTAACGCTTGAAAACTGCAAAAATGGCACAAATGTCGGCGTTATTAATTTTTACTGTTCGTGAACATTGCAAAATGGAGTTGAAGTTCGCATCGTTGCAACGCAACGTAAATTATTTACTTCATTATCGAAATTTTCTCTCTATCTGATCAGCGAAAAAAACTCAGGCCAACATTGTTTAGGATTGTCCTTTACCGATCTGTGCTCTGAATATTTTGAAAAAAAAGAATAACAATGAATTTGAAATGATGAAAAAAAGGAGAATTCTTTGCACTTCGATTGAAAATTCGATGCAATTTTCAAACCAACTGGACAAAAGTAACGAGAGAGAATGAATGATAATTTTTTTTTACGTGTATTATATATATGTATATTTTTGTTTTATTTGCCGTAGAATAAGGATTACAAAAAAGATGGCATGCAACAGCTAAGGAAATGGTTTCGTCAAAATACAATAAGCAGCAACATTTTTTTGCTTCGGAAACAAAATTGTATAAATGCCGAACGTCGATTATATTATTGTTCTTGAAATTAGTCTCCGCTCATTATATCTTTATGGTTTTAACGCACGAAAATAAAGATTCGTGGCGAATGTACATCGCAATTTGTCTCTCACACGCTTAATCCTCTATGTGCCAAATTACAGTATATCATACTTTTATGTGCAAATGTACATAGTATCGTTACAATAATACGTGTATTCTGTTTTCCTTTTTATAGTCATTATGCATGTTTCTATCGTTCTCTTTTCTGTTACCGCTTCAGCCTGGGCTCCCCTTCGGTTGTGCTAACTTTCCAACTTCGTCGCGTTTTTCAAAGCCCGACGAGTCGCGCGTTTCACCGATCGACGCTGAAGAAAATGCTTTTTTTTAAGAACGCAAATTCGACGCACGGAACTTCAACTGCGAAGTTTCAAAAAATGTAATCTTAAGAAATTGACATTTTCGCTTCGTCCGCCATTTATTTTGAAAAGGTGCCATGAATTTTCAGTTTTTCAAAATTTGCATTTTCCGCTCTTTCTTTGATGCAGCAGAACGGACGGAAACTTCGAAATTGAAATTTTCCCGGGCGTATCTGCGTTCGAAAAAAAGGTAGTTCTGAATATCCATCGGTAAAAAACTTGAGCCCCTTAATGTCAAAATTCTTTATCGCGTTCTGCAAAACATCGATCTGTTTCGGTTGTTTTTTTTTTTTTTTCAAAATTATCGATCGTTAGTTCGAGCTTTAAATTGTCAGCTTTCGTTGCGTCAAGCGACGATAATTAAATAGCCATTTTATCACGCGTGATCGTTTCAAAAACCGAAATTATGCCCATTGCTTGTTTCTTTTTTTTATTAACATTTTTCCGTTGATGTATTATCAAATCTTCTGTTTTTTTTTAATTCACGGTGATTTCATTGCGCAATGTCCACTATGTGTTTCGGGGATTTTGGGTATTTTTTGTTCGGAATTTTCAATGTTCTCGATCAATTGCGTTTTCTTCATTCGCGAACCATCAAGTATGCTTTTCCTTTATTCACTCTTTTATCTTCCTTCGATAGCATTTCCTTTCTATCTCCCTAGCGAAAGCGCTTAATTCCATTTAAGGATTAATAATAATAATAATAACTTATACATATTCTACGATTATTTCGTTCCGGAAAAAGCGGTAGAAATAAAATTGGCTTCGACGAAGTGTATGCAAGAATGAAAGAGGCAAAGAAAAATGTGTTTTTTTTGTGTTTCCTTTAGCGAGCTAGGCATCGAGTTAATATCGTTCGTTGGACGATGGACTATTATAAAAATTTGTATGAAAGTGAAAAATCCAATTCTCGCTCCTTGCACAAGATCTCACTCACGCTAGGAAAACAAATGATCGTTCAGCGAGCGTTGATCTCGTACTCTTTGTAAACACTCTGTAAAAATATTCCAAAGGGACTCGCGAGGAAAAAATTACGAAAAAAAGTATGCGAGTTTAACTCGTTTCTCGTTTCCTTCTTTCTTTTCTTTTTTAGCACGAATACCGAATATTTTCTTCTCTATTTTCGTCAAGCCGAGACAACCTAAGTACTAGGGTACAATTAATTTATCTTCATGGACGCCGCTCTCGACCTGCGATGCTGTTTGAGAGACGAAAAATATCAAGATAAAAGAGACAAAAGAAAGTGTTCTCTCTCACGTATCGAGAATTCGTATTTTTGTTTGCTTCATTTTGTTTTTTTTTTTTTTTGCAATTCTTTTCGCTTTTCTTCGTTTCCTCAGTTACCGTGATTTTCTTTTCTTTTCGCTCGATGGAACAAAAAAAAATACGAGTTCGGAAAATCTGACGATGAATTACTGGTTCTCGTCCTTTTTATTGGCTTCGTTCGTTACTCCACTCTCTATTCCTTCCAATCTTTCTTGATGTCGAAGGACCATTCCCAGGTGAGATGCTCGTGCTTGTCGTCGTCCGTGAACAGCGAAGTTACGATGTAAGAGCCGCGGGCTATCATTCCCGCTGGTGCGTCCTCGGCCGGCGTCGTGTACGACTGTATCTCCTTTTTCGGTGGATAAGAACCGACCATGTGCATCATTTTGTCGACTGAAAGTTAACATTTGTTTTTTAATTGCACGAACTCGTCGGCTGCATCTAGCTATTTCCGGATTAATTGCGCGTTAATTGAACATAGTTATTTTTATTAGAAAAAATAATATTTTTAAGCTAAAAGTCATAAATTAGCTTGAAACTATTAAATGAACCCTTTTTTTACGAATCAATGCAAATTTCGGAAGGGTTGGGGGAAAGAATGTCCGGAAGGGAAGAGTTGTGGTCGGCTTTATTCTGGCCGATGGACGTAACGAATTCATAAGGATTCCTACTGACTAGGGGAACCCCAAAAACGATTGATCGAATGTTTATCCTCCGTACCAAGAACTCCCAGTCGATGTGTTTTCTGCACGTATTTTAATCCATGCACTATTTCACGCTGTACAATGAAGTCTATGCGTATTCTGTAGCTGACTCCCTCCTTGATGACGAATGTCTGTTTTTTCAGCTGGCTAAGATCGCCCGTCAGGTCCAGCTCCATGTCCGGTCGACCCGCCACACAGAGTGCCAATTTCTTCACGATTACCTTGCGCGGATCGTCGGGATCTGAAGAACGTGTTTTGTTTGGGTTTTTTTTTTTTTTTTGGAAATGTGCTTTTTTTAAATCAAGTTTCCCTTGAAGATTGGGCAATGAACAGATTAATGTGTGGAACCATTATTTTTTCTTCGCTTACTGGTAATGCGTTTCGTCAACGAAGGAACGAATTTGAAATCTCAATCAATAGTGGTTTAAATATCACATTGTAGAAAAGAGCTGTGACTAGGTGAAAGTGGTACATCCAAAATTATTTTGAAAGAACACAGTGATACTAATGTCCTCATATACAAAAAATGTTGTCATCAACGAGGCAAATATAAGTCCAATGAAGAGATAAATTTAAAAATAACGTTTAAGGTAATTAGGAAGATTCCAAATTTTAAATATTGCCTTTCCCTTCATTGCTGTATAACAAGGTTGAGAATATATATAAAACTTTTGTTTTGAGGGTTATTTATTTTACCGTTATAAAATAAGAAAACTTCCACGAGTTTCATTCGAGCAACGTCACATTCAATTGTACCGCAGGTCTCAGAAACCTGCGCGTAATATTGACTTTAAAAGTACATGACAAAAACAGAACACTGTCATGTATTAATCATCACTGATATCTGATCAAATAGAAATGTTTTGCAATTGTACAATAACTGGTTATCCGCATTTGTCCAAACTTATCATTATCTCAACGGGACTTTATGCAATTTGTTTTCATTAAAAAATGTTAAGGTCTCATGAATGAAGGAAGGCTGTTTTTTTCATTTTTAACCTCTCCAGCCATCTCAAGCGGAGAATGAGCAAGTGACTATTGGTATCTTCTGTGATAGACGAGATTAGAATAGTACAAGTTTCCGGTAGCTTGCCTGGATCGGCCAATGTAAATCAGTAACGCTTTGCCAAAGAACAGTGGAGAACTCTGAAGGATTTCTTTGAATATTACAGTGAGATCGATAAACGCAAACGGAACAAGGTAAATGTAAAATGCAGGGAAAGATAAGAGATAAAAGTTAGACTCGGCTGAAAACAATAAAAACTGAGTATGGGAAAAAGCAAAATCATTTGACATCATACTCTTAAGTTTTCCAGCAAAGTTACCACACTATCGTAATTGAAGTTGGTTCACACAATTGTAATAAGATCTGTCAACTCACCGACTATAATGGCACCGGCTTTCGAATCGCCGAGCAGAGTTTCCTTGTACTTCCTCAAACTTTCGTCCTCCTTGTCAGCCTCGAGAATTTGTTCGATTGTCTTTTCTGGTGGCGGTTTGTAATTCGACTCTGCCTCCAATTCCTCCTCGGTTGCTTCGATATTTTCCAGTTCCGTTTCCGCCATTATTTTCTATACAAAAGATAAGAAACATGGTTCAAGTACTTCACAAATGCACAATCAACGGAATTAGCTGTCAAGCGAGTGGGAATGGGAATTGGGAAGTTTCCGAAAACATCGGTGTTCTTTAGTGCTCGAAGATAGTAAGATTCTAGGAAGAATACCTCAAGTAGCTACACAAAGCACATCTCGAAAAAAACAACGTTAAAAATGCGGAGAGGAAGAGAGGGAGAGCGAAGAACTTGTATCCAACGAGCAGGAGAAAGAAATAATCGACGTAAAAATAAAAAAAAACGAAGTCTTCGGTACACCGTTTAAAATTCGAACACCACTTAGACATTGAATAATTTTAACCTTAGTGTGGAAGATTTTGGCAAAAATTAGTTTCGATTGATCGAAATTTTTTGGTAACATGGGCTGAAAGTGGGCCGTGTCTCGTTTTTCTCCAGGAACCGAGAAGAGATATAAAAAGACATGTGTGAGTGATAAAACGTTCCTCGACTCACCGTGTTATTTTATTTTTTTCGTCCTCCCTCACTCACTAATTTACGCGTCGACAGTTTCGACGATAGTAAAAAAAATAGCGTATTTCCTTCGCTGTCACGCCTATTGGCACCTCTTGGACCGCTTTATTGACGTTCCCGATTACTTTCTTTTCGCCGTAAGAGATAAAGGAAAAAGCCGCTCCGTGTCGTGTCTTACGTTCGACGCGAGGCTACTTTTGGGCGAACGATCAAGAAACAACAATATGGCGTCTCAGGGGGGCACGCACGAGTCTCGAACTTACGCGAAATATGCAGTTCAAGATTTCGTCTATTTATCGTACAAATGTCACACCCTAATTGCAATTGATCGGAAGCTTCGCGAGTCACGCGTTTGTCGTTACAATTTTTGTGCAAGATTTCACAACGGCACGGCCGGAATATCGAGTAAAAATTATCAGGTGAGGACACTCTGACGAGACGCCATGTTATTGATCGATAAAGCTCCACGAAGCGTCGGGCGTTCCCGGTCATTTCCGTTGTTTCTTCTGTGACCGCCAAATTCGAACGCTTGTGCGACGGATTTGCGTCTTTTAAAAATCGGACAATAGCGAGGTTCTTTGTAACATGCTAATATTCAGTGGAAGAAACTTAAAAATCTCCGCGAATAAATGTTCACTTTCATTTGCCATTAAAGATAATTGACGAAATGGACCTGACAGATATAATTGAATAAGTTGAAAGTTTGTGATTTTTGGATGGCAGCCATGTTGAGAACCGAAGTTTCGCCAACTTTTGGTAAAAGTGTTATCCACATATAATTCTAATTATCGACACCAATTGATCATTTGGTCAATTGAATAATCAGGGGAACTGGGCTTCAAACAGGAGTAAGATTATCCGTCTCTATTCAGACTTTTCACCATTATTAAGTCAGGAACAGCGATGTATCGATTTTATTGTTACGAAAACACTGGGTACTTTTACATAATTATCCAGCTCCTTCCAACGTTTGTTTTGTACTACAAATGTTCGGCACAGTAAAAGAAAAACAGAATTGCATGCTGTCAATAATATCGGTCCTAGTTCGAGCTCAAATACTCCACCGAATAAATCCACTTTCCGTAAACATATTTCGTAATGATTCTCGAGAGCACTTTCCATCGTCAATTAGGTCGTGAAATTACAAGTCCTGAGGCTCAATGGAATAGAAAAAAGCCTAGTGTGTCACTAGTTAATTCACATTCAATTGATATGCGTTCGAGTTCTTTCGGAAAACTTCCTTTTCAAAACATTCGAAACGTCTTTCGAAAAAAAGTTTTCACGTATGGAAATTGGAATCCCCTTTAATCGGATTTTCAGACCGCTTTGTTTCAACCCTTATTTTCTCGTAGGAGTCTATGGCAATGATTCAACAATTTGTCCAGACCCTTCTGGTTTCGAAAATTTTCTTTGCACTTCTCGATCTTGTCGGCCAGCAACTCGGGGTGCACTTTTCCCAGTTCGATGAGAGCATCTGCAAATAAATGTAAAATATATTAAATTAAATCCATTAAAATATATTTCATTAAATCCAAAACTACTGAAAATTAACAATGTAATAAATCTTCAACGAGACGCTGATCGATCCAAAATGTTGAAGATTTCAAAAAAACGAGGCCACAATTCGTGCAATTTCCATGGGGAATTTCTTTGAGACTCCGGTACATCCTTAAAAGTATCAGTTAATTTACCAAGCATGAGAGACTGAAAATTCGAATCCGGATCATCAAGATGGACGATAGCGCTGGTGTAGAGAAAATCGACGTGACTTCTGCTGAAACCAACATCGTAATGTTCTGTCCGCGCTGACCAAATTACAACGAGGGTGGTAACCGCAGCGATTCTGACGTCGTCACATCCGTCGTCCAGCCTTTTAAGGACGACAGGATAAATTTCGTTGACGCGATCATTGTCGACGAGGGAAAATTTCCCCGCGATATTCATCATCAGACGAATAGCTCGGAGCGCGTAAAGTCGCGTTTTTTTGGCATTATCGTCCACAAGAGTGACCAGTACGGGAATCATTTTTTCAAAAATGTCGGAAAACTCTTCTGGATTTTTGAACAGTTCTACAGCTTCGATCGTTTCGTCAGTTTCGACTTTATGTTTCAATTGAATCGTATCGATATTTTCCTCCGTTTCGTTGTTGGGTTTGATACTATTTTTCGTTTCAGCAAGGTCAAGGTTGTCTCCCGTTGATCGGTCAATATCTTCGAATTTCTTGGAGTTTCCGTTATCGCCGTCGGTTTCGATCGGTTTTTTGACGTCGGCGTTGCATTCCTCCGATTCGTCCAGTTTTATTGCTTCGACGATACTTTTTTTCGCCTCGCCGTTTTCATCGGATTTCAGCGTAGTCCCATCATCGAGCAGAGCGCACAAACAACCGACCGCCGCGGTTCTTATGGCCTCAGCAGCGCGACCGGCCGACCAAACGAGTCCGGGTAAAATAACGTCTCGAAGTATCGAATCGACGAACGATTTTTTCTCCTCGATATGGCGCATCGTGACGTTTCGTCGTTGAAAATAATTTGCCAGTAGTATAAACAATTTTAATCTTAACTCCGGATCGGAATCGTTGCACATCGTCGTCCTTAGAATCGGCAAAACGATGTCGGTGCTTCGGGAAGTCGCGATCGTCGCCCGAGTCAGACAAACGCTAAACATTTGCAACTGGGCACTGTGGATTGTCCAGACCTCGCAGGATTCACCCAGATCCATCAGAATCGGCCTTAAATGGAAAATGAATAAATCGTCCAGCGAGGACAAATCCTCGAGACAAGCGAGCTCCGCGAGCAGATTTTCGGCTAACAAGAGGCCCCTCTCATCTTGGCACGTTGACACGAGAGTGAAGAGCACCGTGAATAGTTCCTGGGCGATTCCCACGCAATCCTGTTGAATATCATCAATTTATCTTTAGGCTTTTGGAAATTCAACGATTTATCTTTCCTTCGCAAAAATAAAGAAATATATCTGATATATCTGATGAATACCAGATTTCAAAAAAGCAAAAAATAATCTCAAACAAAAATTTATATGATTTCACGATACCAATTTTCAGATGTCATTTTTTTGCAGTTTCAACGTAATCAAAGTTTCTTTTTTCTAAATTAATGGAAGATTTGCAGAACCCGCACTAACGAATGGTGATAACTTTGTTTACGAAAACAAGACAAACTGCACTACACGAATGATAATTACAGTAGAGACTTGCCTTTTGGCAAACTTTCATAAGTGACTCGCAACAACGTCCCAGTTGTTCCTGATAGCGTGGCTTTCTACTCCGACAAACATGCGGTTGTTCCAAAAACTTAGCCACTTCGCGCAGTTTAGGCTGAAGACTCGAGCCCTCGCTGCCTCGAAGTATGCCAGCGAAAACTCTCAGATGTCCAGCCGTTATAACTTCTTCTAACGTTGGAAGCACGAGATCGCAGTAGATCGACGGGGGAATGAAGTATCCCATGTACTCGGCGGCCAGCTCGACGTTTTCCACAACCCTCTGATCTTCATCATTGCAAGCTCTGAAAAAACAAAATCGCTTTGGTTAAAACATTTTTTCCGTAACCGAATCAACGCGAAGTTATTGAATAATGAGTAAATGAAGATCCAATTGAAAAAGCAAATGCTCAATGAAATAATACGATTTTCAAATTCAATCGAATTTATCGGGTTGGATTTAATGTATATAATAAAACAGTAAAAATTGGAATTGTTTATTGCAATTGATTGAGTTCCGCTTAAGAAATTCAATTGTTTGGGTTACTGGATGGAAATTAAAAAATCAGAAATGAAGTAAATCGAGATAAATTATGCAAAAATTTGTAAGGTAAATATTTTATGGATGTAAATGATATAAAATCAATAAAAATCGGTAAAGTGGATATTTTACAAATGCAAATGATTTAAAGTCGTTATAAATGATGATTTGGATGGTAACCGAGTCGAGTACTGGCTGAGTCTAACTATAAAATGGGAAAGCCTCTCTACCTGTACATAGGGGGCAACAATTTCTCGATGTGTTGAGTGACGTGATCCTCAGCATTCAAGACGAGAACGCATAGCAATTGTGCTGAACGAACTCTTATATCGGCCAACCAATCACCGAGCTCCCGACTTATACCAGCAACGAGCTTGCAAAGATTTAGTTGCACTATAGTGCGACATCCGATGTTCGGACGCTCAACTGAAACCCGTTAACCATTTATTTTAGAATGGAAATAAAAAAACTTCGTATGGCGCCATCCAGTTGGTTTAATTTCGTGATGGACCGAACTGGGATCTTTCGGAAACCGAAAATACTGCCAAAAAAAAATGTAATGAAACTTGAACGAAGGTATCACCGTTCGGCGGATAGTGAGACGGATCCTCGGTCAAAAAATCCAATTTGTCCTTGAACTTCTCGTCGCTCTCGTTCTCTTTAGCATAAAGCTCGCCAGCCTCGCGCCACAACACACTCGCGCGATTCCTTATGTTCTCAACCTCGTCGTGGAGGCCGGTCACCAAAAGGGGCAACAATTTGTGCCACCAGCTGTAACGATCTCGAAGTTTTAGGAACCAAATACCCGCCACTTCGATCACCGCTAAAATTGAAAAATTTCATATTTTATTTTTTTCAACGAGGCGATAACAAGATGTAATTAAAAATATGCTCTTTATCAAATTCTAAAAAAATGTTCTTTTTTCTTCAGAATGAAAAAAAGTTTTTTTTTTTTTCAGTTTACATGCTTATTCATATAAGCTGACGATAGATATTGCGAATTTATCGAACATGTTAAAAAAATATTTATAAATATTATATTTCCGTTTTGCATACCTCAGAAAATAAAATTAAATAAAAGGAAGTTTGTAGAAAGGTCTTCCCAATTAATTGATTGCTAAACTTAATAAAAGTTTTTTTTTCAACGTTTATCTCAACACTCACCGATCCTGACGGCGCCGCTCTGATCAAAGAGTCTCTCGGCCATTGGGGTTGCAACGTCTTCCATCGATTTGCTGTTTCCGTAAAGTAAAATTTGGCCGATCGCGCGAATACTGGCGACCCGAACTTTCCAGTGTTGATGAGTAAAGTTGGTGAGGGTCGGTTTGACGAGAGTTCCGGACCGCGAGTAAAATTGTTCGGGTATCAATCTCGCCAAATCTTCGATGCAGAGGCAACTCTCGCGTTTTATTTCAGGATAATTATCGGTGACGGTGCGCACGAGTACAGCCACGAAATCGTCGTAATAAACTGACAAATGTTTTTCGTATTTTCCAAGGACAAGACGCAAGAGGATGACGCAATTGAGTCTCACTTCCTCGCTCGGTTCGAGGATTTCTTGAGCGCTCAAACGCCTGGAGAGTATAGTCATCAGGTGAACGATATTTTTCTCATCGATCGGTAAAACGCTGATGAATTTCTTCCAAATTTCGATCGTCAAGTTTCGACAGTACTCCGCTTCGTCGGTCAAACTTCGAGCCAATTGTTTGCTCACGATTTCCCAAATCTTCATGTATTCGAGTGTACTCCAGTCACCCTCGAAGACAGAAGCGTACAATTCCTCATGGGCTTTCTTTCTACGTCCCTTTTCCTCAGCTTGCAGCGATACGCAAATTCTACTCAGTTGCAACTCGTTTATCCTCGACATATCAAAGCCTTCAACCTCTTTTTTCTCTCTTTCCACGCTCTGGTGATTTTTGCCCAGCGAAAATCTTCCACTCTGACGTAACTCGTGAACAAACGAAGTAAAACGGTTGCCTGGTTTCGGGGTGTCATGACAACGCTCCCCCGCTAATTTTCTTGGTGATATCATTGCTCCGTTTCTCGCTCGTTTTTTCTTTGATTTTGAGACATAATTGCATCGATCAAACCGAATTCACGTTGAGGATGTATATCTCTAGGTAACAGTGCTGAAAACCTCGTTTTCATGTGCGTGGCCGTTAGAGAATGCAGTATTTGGCACAGTGGGAGGATCAAGGCGCGTTTCCAGTTCTGAAAGCTTTTTCTTTATTGTTACACCTGGATTTTTTTATATTCAACTTTATCGACGCAACACTCTCGATAGTATACTACCGCTCATGCACGATTTTCGAACCATTCAAATTTTCAATGCACTGCTGTACATTTTGGCAAGGATATGGAAGGAGGAGCCAACAATCAGCAGAATTTCGGTTCTAATATAATAATGTAGCAAAGAATTGTAATATTTTCTATTGCCATTAAACATTTCTACTGAAATTATAATTTCACAATTTTACTGTACAGTAAAAAAGTCACGCTTTCATTTCGTAGCAGCCTTTATCGTAGGTACAATGAGAAAAAAGAATGTAATGTAAAAAAAAGTACGGAATGTTTGAGATTTTTGGAATTAGTGATATGTGTATGGAAGAAGCTTTTAGAAAAATTTTACAATCATTTGTTTCGTGATTGGACCATGAGATTGTAAAATTTTCCAAAAAGTGTTTTTCAACTCTATAAAACTCTGAAATAATTATCTAACTAAACTCCGTAACCCAAACAAACCCAAATATTCCGCGCCATTCATTCATTCCCCATTTTTCTCGTTATATTTACTTGAAAAGCAAAGTTAACTTGAAATTATCCAACGAGACAGTCGATCGATGGGAAATTTTAATTGCAGACTTCGGACAAGTGAATTAATAATGGTTTCAATGATTATTGTCGCAGTAGCCAATTTTGGAAGAGTCGTATACATCCCCAATGTTAATATCGTGCTAAGTTAAATTTTAGCGAATGTAAATTAATTGTATTTATTGAAATATTGGTTTTGCTACATTATGCGCGATTGAAGACGCGATGCTACTCCTAATACGACCAGGAACGCCTATCGTTACATTATTCGTTAATTTATCTCTTCCTTCTCCTTCTCCCTCTCTCTCTCTCTCTCTTCACTTCCCCTCGTCCCTCAAAAAACATCACATTCCTCTGAAACACCAAGAAACGCAACTACCTTTTCTTTAACTTATATGCAATTGATTACTCGATTTTTTAAAACGAACATTGGTTTTTCTCTTCCCACTCACATTTTCGTTAAATCGATAATACTTTATAGGACTTGATCTACTTCTACATTTAGGATACTTTCACGCGCCGTTTCCGCCATTTTGCACGGTTTTACTTTTTCTTCGTACGGTTTTCCCTTCTTCGAACACTTTTTCTCGAGGCTGACCGAATACTCAATCGATCAATCATTTTATCTATTGGTTTTTCGTTCCGACCCAATGGACACAAAAAAAAATGTTTATACCTGCATTACAATTGAAACGGTTGAAAATACTTCGCGGTTTTTCAATCAATGACACAATTCTATTTTCTTTTCGCGAACCAAATACCTTCCAGGACTTTTCTTCGAAACTATATCGGTCTCCCATCAAAAAGGCGATCTCGAGAACTGCACGACTTTGCAAAAGGCTGAACAATCGTGCGGAAGAAAATCGGAATAAATCTATTTAAACGCAAATTTGACATTTCGAGCTTTTCGAGCTCCTCTCAAAAAAACATCCCACTGCCAAATTTCCTAGGAATAAACTCGAGAGTTTATGACAAAAAGTCACCAAAAAACGCAATCGATTTCAGGGTCAACTCATGAGTAAAGAATAGCAGCAGATTATAGAAAAGTATCACGAAGCTTGTCTTTTTTATTTTTCAAAAACTAGCTCGAGCATTATTTTGCGTCTTTTGTAAGCGAGATGTCGAACTTTTCGCCCGGCTCGAAAATTGTGAGTTAACGCGTACTGTTCTTCGATACTGTAATAATCCTTTGATTTTATAGCGAAACGGACGAAAAATACGAGTTGCGGACGGAGATAATTCACGGTTGCCTCGTGTATACGTTTCAATGATTCGATCGTATTTCCTCCCCGTATAAATAACGAAAACTTTTCGCACGAGGAAATCGGAAAATCTGTGTCCCCGCACGTCTCCGCGATCCCCTCCCACTCGAAGCTCCTGTTTTCGCAAAAAGAAAACGTACGAAAAAGTAAACGAAATTCTCATCGTCGTTGCGCCGAAATTGGCGAATAGATTTTTTTTTCTTCGAGAACCTGCGAACAATTGACGATGAGAAACTCGTTTCATCTGTTTTTGACTCTGTCATTTTTATCACGGAAAAAAGTGTATGTGTATAAAAATATTATAGAAAAATCGCGGAATTTTAGGTGTTTTTTTGGTTATAAAGACGTGTGTTTGATAATATATAAATGTGTGTGTACGTGTGTGTATATATAATGGTCCCTGACACGGAACGATTACGTATAAGTTGATTCTCCGCGAAACCCTTCGTTTCTATTAAAATCCAACGGCGATATATATATTTCCTTTTCTCGGGTAACCGATTGCTTTGACGTTTTCGTGTCGCGAATTGATTTGTCGTGAAAAAAAATTCGGTCAACACTTATCGTTTGTTTAACTTTTTGTCTCCCTCGTACATTGATTCGTTCCATAGACAGTCTACTTGCCAGTGGAAATGCTCTCTCGCTTTCTATTCCTTCCTTTCCTTCTCCATTCCAAACTCCCTCTTTTCCTCTTACTCTTTTTATCTCTCCTTCTACTTCTTTTCATCGCTGTTTATCGTTATCAACTTTTAGTCTTCCGTCGTGACATTCTTGAAAAGATACGACATTGATTCCTTGTTGTGAATTCGTCTTATCGCTTCCGCCAGCAGAACACTTATGTCGACGGTTTTTATTTTCGGGCATTGGCTCTTCTGCAATTCATGGGGAATGGTGTTGGTCACAACAACCTGGCGTAAGAAAAAAGATGTTAAATTGTCACCCAAGATAGCAAATAATAGTGTTCGATCGACTTAACTTAAAATAAAAAAAAAAGCTTCTTTCCCTCATCGACAAATACATTTTCTTAATTAATCTTTTCTAACCTATCACTTTGGATCAAAATGTTGATCCAACTTTTCTCTCCATTTCATTCTATTTCGCTTTTTAGCAATGAGAATCTTCCAACATATCTCCTTACTAAAAAATATAAACTGCCTAACCTAAATTCATGAGATTAGTGAAATTCTCCAGAATCAAAAGGGAGAAACTGTAGGAGAAATGCAGGTACAAAATATTGAAGCGTGAGGACGACGCGAATATACCTCATCAATCGGCGACTCCTCGATCAATTTGGGGGCGTCCGAGCTCAATAAGCCGTGGGTGGCAAGGATATAAATTTTTATAGCTCCTCGTTCCTTCAATACTTCGGCGGCTGCGACGAAGCTTTGCATGTCGTCGACCATGTCGTCCTGAAAAAAATATCGACGTATGATCGTGATCGTGATCGAGTATTTCCCAAAAGTGAATGAGACAACGCACAATGATGACTAACGCAATGATAATAATTCGGAAAAGAAGACAACAAGCAAATGAGCTATGAAAAAATATTCACACTGAAAAGGAAGAAAATAGAGAAAAAAATGATTATTAAAAAAAAATTGAAAAATCATCACAATATCGATGTTTAACTCAATTCATTTAGTTCAAGTTCGCTTTCTTGATACACCAACTTAGAACAGTTACAGAAAACATGACAAACAGTCGTCAAACGACGAACCACTTGTCATATTTTTGTTGCCGCGACCACCTGCGTGTTTTGTTGAACCAATCTTACCACCATTATGGCAATGTGTCCGCTAACGTCACCGACCACATTTATCGGTGGCTTTTCCTTAGCGGGATGCACGGGAACGCCGACACCGACTTCCATCGTCCTCGACGACATGAGGATCGCGGGTGGCGGCGAGTAACGACCGTCGTTCATATCAGACTCCGACTCTCTTTGCTCGCCGTGTATAACCGCGATACCCACTCGAAGACGTTCCGCGTAACTTGTTGCTTTCTTCGCGCTTCCTGGATTTTTTGCGACAATAACCGAATTTTTGTAATCAGGAATCTACGACAAAAATACATTATTGGAGAAAAACAATGGTAAAGTAAATATAACCGCTTTGATTAATACTTCCAAAATTCTCCCGCTAATGAAAGCTAATTTTGAATTAATTATGCGCAATTTTAATAATTTCATCTCGTTTCAATTTTTCGTATTTCATATCTTTGTCAATTTACTATATTTTATCGCCTATTTTTAGTTCGCATTTTTTTTCTCGGAAAATTCACAATCGAATTTTTTTAGATCCAATTGCATACACCAATTGCAAAAATGGGAATTGTGTTTTTCTCTTCACACTGTATTTATAACAAAAATAGAAAATTAATAAAAGCTCTTTTTCTTCTACTTTATACGTTTGTTAAAGAAATCCTGTAAAAAAAAGTTTGAACAATAAAAATTAATACTTTGACCATGAAAAATCGAAAAAACAAAAAACCATAAACTCAAACATTCGAATAATAAGCTCAGATAATAAACCAAACAATACTCACGCTTTCCTGAATGTACTGCAGCAGGAAAGGACTGGCACGAAGATTGTCGACAGGACAGTCGAAGAAGCCCTGAATTTCTTTCTGATGAAGATCCATAGTAATGATGTGCGTCAATCCACTTTTGCACATCATTTTTGCCAGTAATTTGGAAACTATACAACCGCGCTTGCGCATTTTGCATTGTTTCGAGTACGGTAAGTACGGAATGACACCTATGATGTTTTTTGCCGAAGATGTTTTACATGCGTAAGACATTATTAGCAGTTCCATTATGTTGTTGTTGACATCCTTCGTTCCCGTTTGTATTATGTAGAGATCTTTGCCTCGCACTGAATCTCCAATTTCCACCATTGTCTCTCGATTACTTTTGTGATAAACACTGCAGCCTCCATTCTTAACACCCAAACGACTAGTGTGGGCCGCATGAAAATAAAAATCAGGAGTGTGTCAATAGTCTTCCTTCGTTGTAGAGAACACTCGCTTTTTGCTGTTACTTTGGGTGTATCCGCATGAGGTGTTACACATGTTTCAATTTTCAAAGAATTAATTGAATGCGTCTAGAAGAAATATCAATTGTCATGGCCAATGCATCATGCATCAGTCATGCAAAATTATGCAAAATGATGCTGATTTTTATATCTTGTTTGTTGTGCTAAGTTTGAACTTCTCTGAATACGTAGTTGAACATTTGCGGGCCTATACGTGTATAAAGGAACAGTTTCCTTTAGCACTAATTTCTAAAGGACTTCTGGAGGAGCAACAGCTTAAAGAAAGGTTCTACTGACCAGAATCTCTGCTATGTTTTCCCACAATGTTATTTTCCACAAGAAGCTACTCTTCGAGGAAGTTCGAATTGAAAAATTGACTCTACCAGAGAAGCTTATTAAAAATAAGATAACAAGGTTACGGCATACATGACTTGACTTTGCCTTCGACTTTCATTAACTAATATGGATTCATAACAATAAGTCATTTTTGAGACAAGTGGTACGGATCAGCTTGAACAGGTAGGAGACGGGCCATTTACATTTTTTTTTGTAGAGATGTTCAATTGTTCGAGCGATTATTACCTGGCAATGAGTTCGGCTAGTTCCGGATGAGAATTTCCAGCGACGAGGACTATGTCCGACGAGCCTGGCTTGTTCACATTCATGCTGAAAGATATTCTGTGGCTTATCTGGCGTACTGGTACCTCCGGAGTGACTACGAATAGTTCAGAGTAATTTGTAATTTCAACGTGCGCGTCACACGATGCAAATGCGCCGTGAATAAATGGAAAATAAACGAGGAAAGGTCGGATCGATCGCCGATACACGAACTTAATTTTTTTTTTCAATTCGCCGATAATTTAATTTACTCGTTCGAAGAGCGAATCGCACCTGTTATTATTATATTTCGAACTCACTCAATCCCGTGACGCGCTTCCTCTTTTTCTCCCAACAATCGCCTTGGATGAAATTACAATCGATCGAGCACTCGTATTACCGAGATAATGTGAATATATTACAATTTTCTTTTTTTTACTTCGATGGCACTGGATCCCGCCGACGCGACGGCGAAATCACGCGTGTAATGACCGACCAACTTTGTATATCACGTAATATACAATTGGCTAGGACGATGGAAGGGGTGATATCGTTTGTATTTGCTCCAATTATATTATTTACCGATTAGCCGACGAGATTACCGACCAGCTGTTTCATTCAGGGTTGCATCGCTTTTCCACCAAATGTTCACACCAAATATCCCCAGACAGAATACCCTCCAGACGATAATTCCACGGGGGTAACAATCGGCACTCCTCTAATTCAGTAAAATGAACAGACATTCGTTCGCAATTTTTAATACTTTCTTGCACTTGGGCATGGCGATAGTTATTCTGTGAGAACATTTTTTTGTATAATCGTTATAAATAATTATTAAAGATTTGTAATAATTATTACTGCAATAGTCGTATACATTAATGTGTAAAAGCATTGCAGAATACAATTTTTCAAGTGAAAAATCACTTTATGCTGGATAGTAATTCAATTGCATAAGTATATATTATTCATATGCTATTAATCGATCGCGGAACTACGTTTAGAAAATATAATTATTTATGACTGAATAATAATTTCATGAATTTATTATTACTGAATAAGTTCTTCAAAATGACCTAGTTTTCGTTACATAATCATATAACGAAGCCTAGAGAATTTATTTTCAGAGGTAGTGATAACTTCTCGAAGTCATTATTTAGTATCAAATAGTTTTATTATTGTATGTACCTCTATGATTTTTTGTTGATAGAATCATGACTTTCTTAATTGTATTATAATAAATCTGATATGCGGCTATACACATAATATATATGGGCAGGCGTGCAAGGTTATCATAACATAACCAGTGCTTTGAGTGGCAGAATAGGACATCAAAATCTCCGGACATTTCGCGTAGCGTAAATACGAATTTATACCGCCCCTTTGTTGCTGTCACGTGGAGTGTTCGTCGAATGGCTACCACAAATGTCAAATCTTATGTAAATATATAAGCGAACGAATTACCGAGCGTTGTATTCAGCTTCTAGTGAGTACCGTTCCCTTACCTTTTCAAAGTCAAATCGTAATCTCTGGTATCGAAATAAAGCGACGTCCGTGGTCTGTTTCTTTCATTTCGCAAACATAACCTCGCATCAGATCAAACGTCAGACGCCCGACGTGGAGTACTTGGGGGGCGTAAGATTTAGCGCTTGATAGTAGTTCTGAATGCGACGTTGTCAAAATAGAAAAACTTTTTGAAGTTTTCGATCTCTTGCATTCTATCGACTCATAACCTAAATATAGATCAAACGTTATGTCGTACCTCCGAATATTTAACACAATCGATATATACGTGTGTGCGTAACGAAAATATCGAAAGCCTTTTGCGTAGTGTTCAATCCGCAGATCTTTCCCTAGGCTGAAAAAGGTCATTACTCATTCACCGGATGATTACGGTAATCCAAGACAAGGGAAGGATGCATACCAGCAGGAGCGACACCTCCGAGAGAAGATTCGAAATTGAATGTAAATTGGAAGGCGAAATAGCTGCGCTGGATGCCCTCAGGGAAGCAGAAGAGCGTAGCAGAAAATTGACTAGTGGTGCTGTTGCTATACTTTCGTCTCTGGAGCAAAGATTGGCTACATTGCGCAGAACTATTCTCCCGGTCTACAATGAAACTGGAAATTTACAATCGCAGCAGCAAAGTTCGTATTGTATTGGCCGTTCTTTTCCAACATCAGAGCTTTTCCCTTTAACTTGGAAGTTTTTTCTTTAACCATCAGTTAGATAAAAAAAGCTGATATCATATCATTTTTGTGTTGTGAGAAAACGATTTTTTAATAATAAGTTTGTTCTACTTCTCCATGATTACATGTTGATAATATCGGTGGATTTACCAGTACCTAAGATATTTGGAACCATCATTGAGACGTACAACGACACAAGACTAAGATATATTTTTTACAAGAGGCATTCACAATAGCTTTCGCGATCTTTCCACAGATATCGAAAGGACTCTGACAGTTTTGGATCATGCGATCGGTTACTACGGCGTTTGCCAAGAGGTCGAAAGCGCAGTGCGGGGTGGTCCCAGCGGTCCTGGAGGCCTCGATTCTTTCCTCGAAGCCATGAACCGCCTCTACAATGCGCAGCGTTACTTCCAAAAGAACAATCCCACCTCGGTGGAGTTGGAGAATCTCGCAACTGTGTTCGGCGTTGGTCTTGATGCTCTGTGCTCCGAATTTCATGATATTCTCGCGCGCCAAAGCAAACCCATATTGCCGATAATACTGCTCGATCTAATCGGCTCGGATGAGGACACAAGCGGCGAGGACGCGCCCCAATCGCTGAATCAATTGCCCGAGAGTGCGCTCAGCGATCTCATCAAGATAGCCGGTTGGCTCGAGGATCGGGGACATCGGAGACACGCGAAGATTTATTCCTCGGTGCGATCCGCCGTAGTATTACGATCTTTGCAACTGCTGAAGGAACATCAGAGAAGCGCAAGCGGCGGTAGTACTCACGCGGGCAGTCCTATGCCGGTATAAAAATTTGCTTATTGCTTTTCTAATTTTTTTCCTTGTCGCGTATCACCATTTTATGAAGGAAATCATTTGTGCTCATTTTTTTCTTTGTTGAAATTTTGTGACATTGAATTTCTGAAAATGTATTTAAAGAACGTCGGTCTTATGCAAATGAGGAAGTCGGTGGAAAGGATTTTAAAGATTAATTTGTTTTAAAATCTGCTCGATGCATACCTTGGATCATTCTATAAATGCAGATAATTGCAGAGTATTACAAAACTATGTGCGATCGATTTTTTTTTATCAACCGGAAGTGAATAAAACAAGTTTCAATTTCAAAGGAGTATAAAATCTCAACAAATAATTTTCTTGAATAATTAAATAACTATTTAGATGAGATTCAAAATACTCGATACATTTTTTGTACTTTTCTTTTCGTCCACAGCGTGCGAAATTTGCTCATCGTCACTCTATAACGGGCCAGGAGACCGCGGGTCGTCGTACGTCGCGACGTTTGCAGCACGTAATCGAGAAAAAGGCTTCGAAGATGCTAATGCGAGCGTCGCAAACGACAGGATTGTCGTTTCCGTCCTCGCGAAAACCGCTGCCCTTGCCTTCGGGTTACGCCCTCGAAGACGCAGCGCCGGACGAACAGGAAATGGAAAATTATCTTCTTTTGACTGCTGGCTTGCACAAATTGATGCAAGCCGAGCGTGGCCTTGTGGCGAAAATTCTCCGGCCGCTTTTGCAGCCTCAAGTTCTCGAAGCGACCGTCCGGGATGCGATGGACCTCGTGGCCCACGATGGAGAGAGTATCGCAACGCGAGCCAAGCGTTGCATCGCGAGACGCGACTTCTCCGCGGTTCTCGTGGTTTTTCCGATTCTCAAACATCTCGGCGAACTAAAGCCTGATCTTGAACGTACGGTCGAGGGCTGCGATTATGCTCTCCGATCGAAGTTCGCTTCGGTTCTCAATACTCTCAATGCTACGGTACATTTCCGCGACTCGCATTCCTCCGACAATTCGAAATGGGTTGAATCACTATCGGGACATAATGGATTTAAGTTTTACTTTTTGTTTTTGTTTCTTATCTACTTTCGAAGGCCTTAGAAGCTTCATCAGGACTCCTCAAAGGGAGGACTGTTTTTGCGCAGACGATTGTTTTTTTGTATAACCCAAATCTCAATTTGAATAATTGAGATTTTTTTAGCCAAGCTTTAATTTAACCGCACGTAGAGTAACACAGTTTTCGCAAATGTCCCGTAAACCAGGAGTTATAGAATAAAATACGCAAAGGCGTAGAATTCGAAAAACCTAAAAATCAACGCGTTCGGATTGGACAAATATTTTTGAAACTTGATTTACTAATGGCATTCGGATTAAAACGTTCTTTCTGTAGTGTGCATACTTTTTCGCAGTAGTAAAATTTGTTGTTTTGCTATTGAGAGACCAGGGACTAGCGTTGTCAAGGGATTGCCATCCAGATTGGGACCGAGATTGCCATTTAGTGAGAGATTGTCATTTAGGGCCCGATTGCCAAACCAATGATGCTTGTCCCACGAGTTAACTGAATCCGCGTGCTCGTCACTGCCTTTTTCATCTCTCATTATTGACTACTCCTTTAGGGTGCCAAAGCTTTGGAGGATTTTGCCGAGAGCGTGCGAAACGAGTCCGGAGCGGCATTGCCGAAGGACGGCACCGTTGCCGAGAGTACCAGCAACGTTCTCGTGTTCCTCGAACAATTGGCCGAGTATGCGGACACCGCTGGCGCCGTTTTGCGACGTAATCACGAGGGCGAAACGTCCGGAGCGAATCCGAAAGAGATCGAAAACGCTGATCGCATTCTTCTTGGAGTTTACATAAGTAAAATATCACAGTTTCATCCTACGAAAGTTCATTTGGTCAATTAAGTTTTGTTCCCTAAAAACTCGATATCGAACATAACTGTTTTGGTCGATGAATTAACTGATCGAAACGATTACGTACGGCACATATAAGAGGTGCTAAACGAGGGCTTAACATTTTGCAGAAAAAGTTTTGGCTCAATTGAATCTCGCTCTCGTGAGCAAAAGCGACGCATCCTATTCGGACCCGGCACTCCGAGCGCTCTTTCGCCTCAACAATCACAATTACGTCGTGAACGCTCTTAGGCGAAGTTCCCTCATGGAACTGCTGCTCCTTGCAGAACCAACGGCTGAAAGAACATATCAGGATCTCTTGGCTCGCGACAAAACGAACTATGTGGCCGCAACCTTGGCAAAAGCTCGGGTCCACTACGATCATCCTCTCGACGAGCCCGGTATCGCATTTTCTTTTTTTCTTTTATTGAAGTCTTCAGACGTAAAGTTACTTTGCACTTATTGAGTCCCGAAACTCAGGGTATGCTGATCGTACAGAATTCCCCGGTTTAATATGGTTATTTTCGCGAAGAAATAATCAGTTCATAAATATTAGAGACCACAGCTTTGTTGAATACGAGTCTGCAAAATACTACTAATTTTTCTTCGACAGAATTTGTTTACGTCGCGATGCATTAAATTTTTGCATTTTCAACCTCTTTCTTCATTTTTGCAGAGCCTGCTTCAAAAGTTCTGAAGGAACGTTTCTCCGGTTTCACCAGGGAGCTCGAAGAGGCAGCCAAGTGTCAGCGCACATATTCCGTGCCTGATTCTCGTCTACGAGAGGAACTCCGACGAGAATTGGAGCACGCGTTGATACCCGCGTACTCTCAATTTTACGGGAAATACCGTGCTATGTCATTCTCAAAAAATCCGGGTAAATATGCGAAATACACGCCTGAACAGGTGTCTGCGTTGATCAAAACGTTCTTCGACACCGCCGCGTAATTTGCCGACCGCGCAACTTGTCCGACTTTTCGTGACAATCTCTAGATATTTTATAATGATTTAGAAGAATGAGTTTTGGGCAAATCTTTTTCGTCCACTATTGCACTTTTTCTGCATCGAGAGTCGCAAGGCTGAAAAGTGTTCAACACGTTTCACTAAACGTAAAATGAACAAGATATTTCGCATTGCGCGACTTACCCACAAAATCGCGTCTCGCACTTGCGCTGTAAAAAAATGAGATATTAATAGTGTGAGAAGCAAATGCGTTTTTTTTTTTAGTAAACACCCATTTAATAAAGCAAATTTAGTTACAATATCTATACGGTTCCATTTACCAACGTACTGAGTGAATTTAATCGCCATTCTGGGCGCTCGATCGTCTCCGATTTAAAAAAAAGAAAAACAAAAGAAAACAAAGGAAAAAACGTCCGATCGACGGAAAATACAGGTTTTTTTTTCTTTTTCGCGTCATGTCGTATTTGTTTTTTTTTTTTCATTTATCCCGTATATACCTCATATATATATATATAAAAAACAATTAACGTTCGATTTAGATTCGATTAGTTGGCTTATACTTTACGCGGTTGTATGATAAGTAAATAGGAATACGTTTTGAACTCCAGCGAATTATTTACAATTATTTTCCTATGGCTCGTCTATATTTTTTTCCGTGTTTTCTTTTCGTTTATATGTATATCTCACTTCCGTAAAATTCGCTCAATCGTTCTCTCTATTTTTCTTTTTCTTTTTCTCTCTCTCGCTCTCTCTCTCTCAGACGCGAAAGGTCAAACGAACCCTTGCTGCATTCTCACAATGTATTACGTTGAAGAACGAGAAAAACAAAGCAATGAATGAAAATGTTTACGTTGTCTCAACCAATCTTTTTCACCATCCTTTCGTTCTTCCACTTATTCATCGACGATTAATTCTAAGGAACTGCGAAAGCGCGAGACAAATACGAAGGTACATTCCAGACTCATCAGCCGCTCGATTTTCGACTTTTTTTTCTCGGTCGAAGATGCCGTTCACCGATTCCGCGTGTTCCATCTTTCACCCATCAAGGAGTTCCTACATCGCGTTCATAATTTTACAATTGTGCGTGCATTCGTACAAGAGCTCATGGATCGTTAAACAATAGACGGGCAATGCCGCGTAATTTCATATTCGTAGAAACGAAAAAACAAGAAAGAGATACGAATTTTCGTTTTAATTCATTCGGTTTGATTCGCACGGAGAAGCGACAGTGATCGAGGTGTGTATATGTGTCCGAGCGTGTGTAAAACCAGAAAACATTTGCATTCAACGAGTTGTCACGCAATTATAGTTCAAAATGCTCTTTAACATTTCAGCGCTAAATTTGTTTCGTTATCTTTCCCCATGTCTTTATCGTTACGATTTTTTGTTTTTTTTTTTTTTTTCATGTTTGCAAAGCTCCTGGCATGTATACAGTAATATTGTGTTTGCTTCTCGTTTCACCGTTCATAGCAAATATAATAGTAATAATAAAAATAATAATAATTAATAATAATATTATTATCCATATACTCTAGTATACTGTACACAATCGATACTTATTTTGGCTTCTCTCTCGCATTCACACACCCATTCGTACGCTTATACTCTTCGACAATCGTAATTGTTTTTGCGAGACGTCGACAAAAAAGACGCATTCCTCTCGTTTATCTTTCTTCTTTCGTTTTACTGTTTAAACCAGAACATGATCAAGACGGCGCGTACAGTTTGTTTGGAAGTCGCCTTCGAGACGCCGACCATTTTATTCCTTCGTCAAAAAAGTCGTTCCCTCGATTTTGGGTAACGAGCGCGATTTTGTTTTATTTTTTCCTCTTCCTTTCCGAATCGCATCGCAAAATTTTCCTCACGCATTCTTTCTCGTTGCTCCGTTTGCGTCCGACGCGCTTTTTTCCCCCTCGCGGGACTTCTTATCAATACTTAGATTATTTTCCAAGTGCACCGTTTTCGTTCCGCAACATTCCCCTCATCAATGCGCGCCCGTTGTGCGTTTTTACGACACCCGTGCAATTCTTTATTGTTCGACATAACCTCTACTTGCATACGTAAATATACTTTTCATTTCTTCTTTCTCCTCGCCCCTTTGATTCGATTCTTTTGTTCGTTCGCAATTTCGAGCCGGAAACAATCGACCGATGACAAATGAGGGAAATTCGATCGGTATTGAAAATAATTAAAAAAAAAAAGAATATAGAGAGGAAAATATTTTTTTTTTAAATTGATTAAGGAACGGAAGATGTAAATCAGCCAGCGTGGAAACGAGCCGGAGCCTCTCCTCGTTCGTTTCCTTTTCTGTTCTTACGACGAGGATCGAATGGATAGTCCCTTCGTCGTCAAGAAATCGATGTAAAATATCTCGTAGGCGGTGTTTGACGGCTCTTTTTCTCTCGTCGATAGTATTTGACACCATTCTCGTTTAGCTTGTTGTTTTTTTTCGTATTTTTTTTTCTTTGTTTGTTTGTTTTTTATTTTAAAAAAGTATTTGTCCTCGTGAAGAATTAATATTATAGGAGGCAACATTTGCGCTTGGGTTTTACCTGAAGAACCGGGCACAGAACTGCCCTTATCGCCTCGTCAAAAACAGTCTTTAAACCTTTTTGCGTAAGGGCCGAACACTCGAGGTATTTGACAGCTCCGATTTCTTTCGCCATTGCCAGACCCTGCGAACATATCAGTAAAAAATGTACTGTCTCCTTTTTTCTCTATATATGAACTTTTTGCAGGTTTGTTTTTCCTGGTTCTTAATAATGACAGAAATGCCTATTTGTAGAAAACATATTTGTAGAAAAAGAAATGCCTATAACAACAAGAATAAGGAAGTGAAAACGTAATAATATCACGATAGAGATATAAGTAGCTCTATCATGTTTCAACTTCGTAAACTTCAGAACAACCAAACAAAGACATTTGAAAATCCTCGTCATGAAGATCCCGCTTCATGACTATGACATAAACACAAAACCACGTTTGTGACGTACAAACTGTGTTGTTCACTACAGAAGCAAAAATAATTTTCCAAATGTCATTATTGTGCTTTTGTCAATCAACACTCACCTGAGGATACGTTATCGGCGCTAGTTTTTTGTCTTTGAGCTTCTCAATGGTTTCCTTGTCCTCGCGCAGATCTAGCTTTGTACCAACGAGAATGATAGGAGTCGTCGGACAATGGTGGCGCACTTCTGGATACCATTTAGCCCTAACGTTTTCAAAACTGGCAGGATTCACGAGCGAAAAACAGATGAGGAATACATCAGTTTGTGGATAGGAAAGGGGCCTCAGCCTGTCGTAATCTTCCTGACCCGCAGTGTCCCATAATCCAAGATTTATCGGCTTGCCATCCACCATCACATTGGCCGAATAATTATCGAATACTGTAGGTATGTACTCGCCGGGAAATGCGTTGGTTGTGTAACTGATGAGAAGGCATGTTTTACCCACCGCACTAATAAAAACAATATTATTCCGGTAAGACAAACAGGCTAGATATTCACAACATTATTCATTCGTTTTGCAGTCATTAGAAAATTAGAAATAAAATAGAAAATAACTGGAAAAATCCTTGAAAAAAAAAAATGTCTTGAGTTTTTGCTTCAAAAAAACTTATTTCCAGTGCATGAATTTTAAAAATTGGAGAAAATAAAAATCTGTGGTTGTCATGTAATTATTGGGCACAATAATGAGAAGGGAACACTCTAACAAATCTCTCCCACTATATGAGTGATATCGGCAGCATGATTTTGACCATTTTTAATGCACCGTAGCATTTCCTGTCACAGAATTCATATATACAGAAAACCCTAAAAATGTTCGTTTTCGCTGCATGTGCGATACGTATTTCATAGGCATTCATTTATTTAGAACTATCAAATTATTCTAGCCTAAAAGACTGTAATTACTTATCATTTGCAGGCTGAGAGACAGACTGGAGAAGAAATTGTCTGACTTTGTTGGACTAGCTAAGAAAACCAATTTTTCCCTGTCTTCTGATTCATGCATTGCCTTTTAAAATGCAGATTGCATGATGTTTTTATTTCATTGCATATGGGATAGGTACATTGAAATCTGCTATTTGGCTCAGAGCCCAAATAAGAATACCAATGGATCAAAACTGTTGCCAGCTTAATTTTGACGAGTCAAGAATATTCCACTGTTCGCATGCCACAGGAGAGATTCTGGAAGATAAATAATCACCGCTGCAGATATTTCTTCAAATCATTCTGTTTTGGCAGATTAAAGAACACAGTATCATCCTAGGGGAAATACTACAATCAATGCGCTCAAAGAACAAAGACGCTTTAAAATTTGAAATAACTTTCAGAGACAAGATGATTAAACTATCATCACTTTATTTTAATTGTAAACGTATTCTTGAACTTTTACTGCTATCGTTATTTTCTACTGCAAAACTTTTTGTATCACCGTATATCGGTTATAACCTCAATCCGGATTGACGACTAGCGAATTATCGATGTCTAAATAAAGGAAAGAGCGGCCAATTAGAGCAATTGACAGTTCGCCGACGAGCCAAAATCTTGTTATTATCGCCGGCTGCTCAATTGTGTGCCACGATACGCCACATAACCTGAAAGAGCCCAAAAGACCCGACTTGCTAAATTACGTAGAACCGGTGTCAATGAGATTTTGCGCGTTGACAGGTCCAACCTGTAGAGTTTGTTGGGCACACCGGAATCGGCCGGTGAAATTTACGGCTCAATTGTGCGGGGGTCATTGTATTTTTTTTGTTAACGAATTATCGGAGACAAACGTGGGGTGGGTGCGGGAAGAGGTCAGAGGGGTACTTATCGAACGCTAGGAGCGTCGGCCCTCCTCGAGATAAATGAAACTTCCTGCCTCTCATCGTACCCTGATTTCGCCGAAATTTCTTTTTTTCTCTCCGATACTGATTGGCGATATATTCTTCAAAGCATAACTTAACGAACGAGAGATTCGAGACAGAAGTCACGGGTTCGCCGTCTTTGCGAAGCTCTCGAGGAAGGGCGGTATTCTCGACACGCCCGTGACGAGACACCCACGAGAGAAGCGTGACGATTGTACACGCGACGCGAAAGCGCGACTCATTTGAGAAAGAACAAATTTTAGTGTCACGATATTCTATTTTATTCAAAATTCGAAAATGGCTGCTCGATTCAACAAAAAAAAAACATTAATGCCCTGAAAAATAGAGCACGCGCTATCGGGAGTTTGGGACATTCCAGTGGCACTGCCTGCGAGGTAGCGCGGTTGGGCTCGTCCTATCATATCTTATCGTAGCATCCAACAACTCAACGGAAAGTGGAATTCTTGTGTGATCTCTCAAAAAATTGCTCAGTTTCTTATCCGAAGGAAATTGAGTAAAGATGCTTCGACTCACCCGTCGCCTACAACAACGCACTTGATGGCCTGCATCGTTGGATCCCCGTTTCTGCCGCGAACACAAAACAAAAAAGAACTACACCAGGGCTCAAATTCGCGAGCGTAAATTTTGTCCACCTTGTATGTGTGTGCCCGTCGTGCACGTTCGCCGCCTTTTTTTACCTTTTCGTGTTTCTCCCTCTCTTTCTTTCTGGGACACACTTTACCACTCTCACTCGTCTTTCACCTTTCCGGTGACTAACTCACGATGTTTTTTATTCTCGTTGAACTTCGTTCAGTAAAAGATCGCGATCAAGAAATACCACACGCTTCGATGATGCGTTGGCTCTGGACTCGGTGTAGATGTGTTTTATTACAAACGCTTGATTCACACTCGGATATCGCGCGGTGCTGCACCGATGACTAGTTGTGTCCAGTCGTCTCGTGTGCGTGTGTATTTCCGTCTCTCTCGCACACGGTGCCTTCAAGTATGGCGCGCGAGTGTAGATAGAATTTATATATATGTCGTACTATATTTTCGTATGTGTATACGATACAAGGTGGTGTAGAATTTACGACCAGCGAGACTCTCTCTCCCTCCCTCTCAGTTTCACGCAGCCAACGCGGCAATCAGCCCGTCTTGTTCGAGATCCCCGCGGTCGTCCGCCACCACGAACGTTTCCCTTCTTTTTCTCACTCGCTAGCTTGCACGCAACGGGGAGGGGGAAGAAAAGTCGCGGTGGCGATTCGCAGCTTCGTGGGTGGAGGAGAAGCGCGCTATGTATAATGTGTACGTAGAAGCTGGGACAGAGTATACCCTGACTCTGAAGCTCAACGCAAACGTACGTACGCGTACGTAAAAGCAGAGGGAGTGGTAGAGTTTATTGGGACGGAATAACACACCAGGGATGTTCGATTGTTGAGTCGATATTTACAAGAGTCGATCTTCACGATGGGAACAATCGATTTTTTCTTTCATCCGTTTTGAAAGTCGATTTATCGGGGCTAGTGTCGATTCTTTGTCCCCTCGTTTCTCACATGTTTGGTCGGTAAAAATTCGATTGCCAAGTTGTCCCCGAAATGGATCTTATTTCGGACAAAAGACGAGATAGCATTTTATCCCCGTTCATAAGAGCGCAACGAGTATCTTTTTCTGTTTTTTAAATCAATTTTTCAGATATTATTCGGCATCTGAAATTGAGCTATCGCTTTCGCATTTATGGTACGACGATTAGACCTTAAGGCCAAGGGTCATACGGCGGGCGTGAAAAATAGCTGGTCGTCCGAAACCTAATAATTTCGAAAATGGTCTATTGTCCAGAAAAAAGAAACGGTACATATTCCGCTTCGTTGAACGACGATTCCACGGAGACTATAGTAAAGTCTCCTTGGACGAACCGCGCGGATTTTTACCGACTGAACGTATGACACATGGAGATTGGAAAAGAGGAGTCCGAACTCCTATGGGAAAGCTTAAAGGAAAGTGGCTACAAAAACCTGTATGGACAAGGATGGCGTCACTATCGTTAAGAACTCGTAAAGTGAGCAGCTTATAAGTGAGGATACATGAGAAGTGAGCTGTATATAAAGGATCATTATATGTGCCGATTCTGCTGGGAGCTGCCATTGGTAGTTCTCAAGTAGCGGCGCTGACGGCGGTTTTCATTCTCGCTCTCGCTTTCTCTCATTGGGAGCATGATGGCGACCTGCTTACTCCTGCAGATGTTATGCTTCGGGGCATAGTCGTGCCCTGCTTCCTCTTATAGGTATTGTAATATACGGGGTGTCCCACGACGGAATGTCATCCATGAGATGGGGGTTTGGGGGTGAAATTCTGAGTCGATTAATACAAGCATGTATAGTTCCCCGATCAATCCCTGAATTATTATTAATATTCCAACGAATCCACCATTTCATTCGCCTTGAACTCTCCATTTCTAAGGAAAAATGTAAAAAAAATATTCTGGAAACATTTTTTCCATTTTCCCAGTCTAATTTTGCACTTTCCGCAAAACATCGGGCATATTCGTAATCAGCGGAAAATTTCCGATCAAATACACCCTTTTAATACTTAAAAAGCGGGAAAAAAATTTTTTCAACCTCCCAGGCCCGTTTTCCCGAAATCTCAAAAATCACGATATTTCAAAAGGTCGTAGAGAGAGCGCCTTCTGTGATATGGGGTTTCAATTGGTGGGTTTGGAAAAGGTTTTTGCCTAACTTAAATAATGGCGTTGGATTTGTATCGATATCTCTAATAGTTTTCCCGGAAAGTCCACTTGAAAAATCGCAAAAAAAGAGGCAAAGGGGTAT
>JAPYZI010000837.1:0-41406 GCA_030523105.1 Ophioninae sp. A BG-2022a
GGAAAAATTTGCAAAAATCGATGGTCCAACTTTGAAATTCTGCCAAAAATCGAAAAATCATTGGATTTTAATAATTAAAAAAGCATTTTGAAGAGAAAATCATAACGAAGAGATTGAGCTCAGGATGGAGTGCCGAATCCTAAAGGAAAAAAAGTTACGAACGATTAAGTGAAAGAACGTATTATCCCCAAAAATCGAAAATTTTTTTGGATTTTTAATTTTTTTGTTATAGGTCCATTTCGATGTAATTTGATCCCCTGAACACAAATCTACCGTTATTTTTCCCCAAAACCCAATATTTCTAGGAAAAAATGTCGGAAAACTATTTCCGAATGGTTTTTTCGCATTTTCCCAGTCTAATTTTGGACTTTCGGCAAAAACTCGGGCATATTCGTAATCAGAGGAAAATTTCCGATGAAACAGACCCTTTTAAAGGTTCAAAAATGGAAAAAAGATTTTTTCGACCTCCCAGGCCCGTTTTCCCGAAATCTCAAAAATCACGATATTTGAAAAGGACGTAGAGTTAGCACTTTATATGCTGTAGAGATTCAATTGGTGGGTTTGGAAAAGGTTTTTGCCTAACTTAAATAATGGCGTTGGATTCGTATCGATATCTTGTATAGTTTTCCCGGGAGGTCCACTTCTGCCAAAAATCGGAAAATCATCGGATTTTAATGATTAAAAAAGCATTTTGAAGAGAAAATCATAACGAAGCGATTGAGCACAAAGTGTAGTACCAAATCCCAAAGGGAAAAAAGTTATCGATGATTTAGTGAAAAAACGTATTTTCCCAAAAATCGAAAAAAAATTTGCATTTTTAATATTTTTTTTATTCGTCCATTTCGATGTAATTTTGTCCCCTGAACACGAATCTGCCATTTATTTCCCCGAAAACCCAAAATTTTAATGGAAAAATCGTAAAAAACGTCAAAAAACACGATTTTTTTGCTGTGTGGGGTGCTTCCGACGAATTTTCGATTATATTTGGCGAATGTACAATCGAAAATTCTCAGTTGATTACAAATAGGCCCGAGTTTTTGCCGACAGTACAAAATCAGACTGGGAAAATGCAAAAATCGTTTCTAGGAGATTTTTTTGACATTTTTCCCTAGAAATGGCGAGTTCAAGACGAATCACATGGTGGATTTGTTGGAATATTAATAATAATTCAGGGGTTGATCCGGTAACCATACATGCTTGTATCAATCGACTAAGAATTTCACCCCCAACCCCCATTTTCACGGATGGCATTCCGTCCTGGAACGCTCTGTACATCTTATATTTACGATTCGTAAAAAAAGCCGCTGGTCGCTCGCGACGCCGCCAGGCGGCAGTTTGGGTCGCAGAATTTAATTACGACTACGCATCGTTCTCTTCGACCTGCATTATTTATTTCCACGATACATTTGTAAAAGTAACACAATAAAATATACAATTCCGCAATACACGTTTCTGTTTGTACATTTTTCTTCAGGACTTCACACTTCGTACGTTCAATGCGGGACGAATTTGTACAATGACAGGAAGAAAATTAACAAATTGATCTTATTTCTTCTATATACGATTCGGTGCTTCATAAATAACTCCCGGATTGTAAAACACGATATACCTAAACGATATACCATCCTTTGTACACGTGAATCGAAAGTACACGACCAACCATAAAAAAACCAAAAGAGGACGATATAAAAAGTATAAATTGATCATTTCTTATGTTTAACCTTCCGTGGTTTGCTAATCTGTTTTGCTTCCTCTGGAACTTTTAGAGCGTCCAAAATATCTTGTTGACGAACTTGAGTCTCGTGATCCACCGTTGGGTCTTTTTTCCTGTACCGAGTTAATGCGGCAGGTGGCGAAAATTCGATTTCCAAGTCGGACCCCGTAGAGCTGGAAGTTGCATCGTCAGCGTCCCTGTTTTTCGTGACCTTGAATTGAAGAGGCTTCACAGGTTCGTCCGTTTGTTCGGGTGATCCTCCAGTCTGAACTGGATACATAGTGATGTAGTAAGTTCCATCTTTCCGATGTACGTGAAGAGTAGGCGGCAGTTCAATCTCGTTAGAATGGGTTTCCGGTATACGAGTTCTGGTCCATTGGTTCCTGGCCAGACTATGAACGCTTTTTCTCCTGGGTGCACGACTTTTCTTCGGTCTAGTTGTGGAAGAGCCACGATGCAGCTCGACGACGGAACTGGAAGTTTCCGCCAGCATTGCTTTTTTTGCCTGCTGCAAGCGTTCCCAGACGAACTTGGAGACAGCTCCAGGTTTCCATCCGATAGGAGTTTTGAAGCGTCCCGGGGATGCGTCTACGCTGTTCCACAACCAGCCCATGTCACCCGGCACTCGCACTCTCGCATCCAAGCAGTTTTTGTGACCGTAGCAAAATCTGGAATCGCGATAAGCTTCCAAGAGCTTCATGACGGGTTTGCTCACTCGGACGTGAGAACTGCGTCGACTGTGGCGATGATCAGTCCCAGGGGCGCTCGCAGTTTTACTCTTGGATCGTTGTTTCGAATTTCGGGGATTCGGAGCTTTTGCGATCACGGAAATCTTCTTGGCAGACTCTTCGGGCTCCTCCGGCGGCGATTCGTCAGATACTTCAGATACTTCGGGAGGTTTCTTCTTTCTAGACTTGCAACTGGTTTCGCCGCAAGGACCCGACTCGGCTTCTGGCTCGGGATGACTCAGCGGTTCCGGTAGCACTTCTCGATGCTTCTCCATTATACGGTCATTGATATTCGTCCTTAACCGTGATAAGCCAATCTCCGATCGAAACGCATCGTAGGCCTGATCTGGTTTTGTCATTGGATAGACGGAAGACGCCTGCATCACCATTGATGGTGCTTGACAACTCGTCGGAGCTTCCCTTTCCCTCCGGAAGTAGGGACTGTCCGCAGGATCCGTTAGGCCAAGGCCTGCACAGCCGGGAACACGACCGATAGACTCTACGAAGTTTTCGGTTTCCTTGAAGGCTCTTATCAAACAATCGATACCCTGGCAAGGCGGGTTGGCGCAACCGAAGTCTCGGCTTTCGAATTTTGATTTAAAACTCCCTGTGGCTCCTGTACCTAGTTTACCGAAGCAACCACAGCCTGGCTTTGCAGACTTGGATGGCGATTTACAAGCACCGGATATTAGATCTTCCACAGACTGAGTCGGGTCAGGTCGGTTGATGGATCGGACGGTCTTCGTGTCACAGCTCTCCGTCCAAGGTCCACCACCCCTCATCCTTGGCCTGCTGGCTGAATAACACGCAGTCTGGACTTCCGTTGGTGTTCTCTTGATGCTTTCGGAGAAACTTCTAGACTGATTCTCTCCAGCGCAGGAAAAATTGTTCCGGAGTGTTGGAGGTTGACAAACGCAGTCTTCCAGGATTGTTGGTGTATTTCTCCGCTCGTGGCATTGACCGGTGACCGGCTTCAATCTCGGCATTGCAGCTGGACCGCCGTCGCGTTTGATTAGTTCACTACATATGGCCGCTAGTCCGATGACGCTGCTGGGATTGACTTCTGATTCTGGATGCTCCCCGGAAAGACCCTCGTCCGGTCGAGGAAATTTGGCGCATTGGAACTCATCGTTGGAATTCGTATTCTTGAAGAGAAAATAATCATCCTTCAATACGAATTGTGTAACTATAGATTGGCCGAGGCACGTTAGCTTCAAGAAAAGTAAAATCGTTCCGGCTGGTTGTCCTTGCTGATCGATGAGGTTCCACGTGTTTCGATTCGTGTAAGGTCTCGGCAGATGAACCTCGTCGTTTCTGGCCATCGAAACTAGATCGCACAAACAATCGGGAAATGGAACTTCCGTTTTGCATACGGGTAATTCCGGTTCTTCCCGCGAGCATATCTTCGTCACAGGCGCTTTCTTGTACACGCTTATCTTCAAAGTCTGCGAACGCATTGCCTCGATCAATGTCTCGGGTCTTCGGGAAAAGAGACAAGATTTTCCAGCTCCCATATTCAAAGTGAAATCCCCTCCGATTTTTCGATCCTTCGATAACGTTGTTCCTCGCTCTTCACTCAACCTCCTCGATGACAAAAATTCCGACTCGCTGATCACGAAAGCTGGAAAATCGAGAAACTCGAGCACGACGGTTATCGGTGTCGAGTCAAAATCCGCAACTTTCTCGGACATTAGATTCAAACGGTCCACCAGAAGTTCGAGCATGTAGAGTCGCTCGCTTTTGTCGTTCGGCTGATAATGAGGATTTCAAGGTCACTAAGGTTATCCACCAAAAGTAAAAAGTATTTAAATACGAGAAGATTTGAAAATGGACACCCTACCGGATTCATGACTCCTCCAAGTTTTTTTTCTCTTACTTCGTCCTTTTTTTCTTTTCGATATTAACGATATCGAGTCACGAAAAATTTGGATAACCAAAATGTCTGACAGAATGGGACGGACGAAACAGCTGAACGACCAACAAGTTTTCTTCGGGAATCAAAAGCGCTGTTTTTTTAAATTTGTATTAAAATTGTTATTATTATCGATATTATAGATACAATATTCAACCGATGGTGTCGAGCTCCTCCAAGAAAGTTCGACACTTTCCCTTGAGAACTTTGATTGCCTCCGTGAATAGTATGTGAGGTTGTAGAGCGCCCAATGACTCGACCGTGTCTGAAATTAGACGAGTCCGAATTATCGTCATGTTTGTAATGTCAACTTTCGAATTTTCATTGGCCGTTCGTACTCACATATGAAGTGATCCGGTACTCTCTCGAGCTTGACCGAATTCTTTAGGCTGTGGTGCCTGAACACGTTTCGAGAACAACTGTCGTAACGCGCACTCTTCACTCGCGCTTCCCGCGAGCCGTCCTTTCCCTCCACGATTTCGATCACTCCAGGACTGAAACACGTTTTCAATAGGTCTGCGAGGTTGTCCCTTATCGGCTCGGTCAGCGTTATCGAGGGCAGTAGTCTGTACGTTGCCGTAGCTGAAAATTTATATTAAGGATTTTCTTTATTCGTAAAAAGGTTAAGGAAGAAATGCTTAGGCTATTTCTTCTTTCCAGATGAATGAGTGGAGCGGGTTTCTTTCCGGTGCAATGAGTAGAACTAGATAAACTTCTTAGTGGATAGATCGGAGCGTAGGAATTCTAAACGAATTGTAAAGAATCTAGGGGATTTGGGGTGAATGTTTATTCCATCAGAAACTAGGGATTTGTAGATGAATCTCAGAGATTTACGATATGGAATCTAATTCTTTTCAGCCTTGATAGGCAAATATTGAATAATACAAAAAAGTTTGCGTACTCACCAACTGGAGAAAACTTCGCGTGGTCCTTGCCGATCCCTTTGACGGCGTGCATGAACGCGTGGATTTCCTGGCCAGGTCGCATTTTGCAAACGAGAATATCGCCTTCCAGTACGCCGAGTTGTTCCTCTCCCGAAGGGTAAATTTCTGCCTGGCGGCCGATAGGCACCCATCTTACGTCTCTGCTGTAAACTATGACCAAAAGATGCTAACGTCTATTACTGTTTATCGATATTGGTGTAAATTCCAGAACGAGACTCAATTACCATTATTATTGCGGTAAATGTCATCGGGACGTCTGGAATCCTTGGGCGCCTGAGGATTCCACGAGCAAGTGACTTTCATTTCGTATCTGAGGGTGTCCTGGTCGCTAACTTCCTCTTCGTCGCCTCCGGAGTTAGAGGGATACTCGAACAGCCTAGGATCCGCTTTCAGCGGCAACAGGCCCAGTCTGCAACGCCAAAAGTTGGTTTATTCTTTCTGGTAAAAGCGGCGGAAGTGTTTTTATCAGAGGTTATCAGACCTGTGCGCCAGAACTTCATCCTGGATAAGACTCGTGTTGTTCATAATGAAAACCTTCTCTATGGCCATTGATGGCACTTCGCTGAGCAGAATTCTGCGGTAAGCATTGGCCAATGCAGCGGAACAGCCGACCAAATCGAACTCCAATTCGCGTCCGTCCGCTGATTGCCTTATCACTTTGATGCTGAAGTTCTGAAAGGTCCCGAATAATTATTCGTATCGTGAAAGGTATTGCCGTTTAATCTTGATCTCGTACCCACCTTTTTGAAATTTTCCAGTGTCCAGCCACCCTCGAGTGGTAGGTTAGAGTACTCCGCGGCCTTCAATCACACGAATACTATAAAATTGTCACTCTTAAAGATGAATAATCGATTCATCATTCATGAATACTCACGTTCGGAATTCCATATTCTTCTAAAATAACTCGAGGTTTTTGCTTCTTTTCTGCCATTTGTGGAGATAATTTTTTGAGGTTAGGAGTTTGTTGTTCTCCGGTACCGCGTGCGGCGACTACTGCGCGAAGGAAGCGCATGTTGGAATGTCCACGATACAATGCTGGCAACTGCCGATAGTTTATTCCCGGTATTCACTATTTATTATCTCGGAATAATGGACACCGTGAACTTAGCCGGATTACTTTAACCTTTTACTATTTTTCTAAAGCCCTTTGATTTTTTTTCCGGCTATCTTTTCATTGAGACGACCAAACAAACCCAACCAACCCAAAAACCAAACAAAAAATTGTTTCTTTTTATAGTAGTGAGATATAACGAAGAAATAAAAAAATTATTTTTCTCACATCCTATATATCGATGCCCTATAAAAATTTAAAAAATGCGAATCGCGTATTTTTTTTTAAATAAGAAATTTCGATTGCTTGTTAAAAATAAAATCTAATTACTACGATATAGATGTGTACAAAAACTAGTCAATAATGCCCGAAGGAAGGTTTTTCGAAGGAATCGTATCGTTTAAATAATTATTTATTTCTCAATTTTCGTATACGAAGATCGATTTTTCTTTCAAACTGCTCAATAGCTACGACCAAACAGAGTATAAAATTTGGCTTTTCTCGTGCAGTTCGGGTGAACACAGGCGAGCGAGTCGATCGGGGTTTTTGGTTGTTCGAAAGGCACGCAAAGACTCTTCGCTCCCATCGATGGTGCTCCGGGCTCTTCGCCAGCGTCTTCCCTGCGATTAAAAGAAGATGATAAAAAATGAGTGTATTAAATCGAAGAGTTACATAAATATCAGAAAATAACCTTAAAATGGCATTTACTAAAAAATTCTGTTAAATTACCGATCTTCAAAGTATAAAAACCATGCAAATGAAAAAAACCAAGCTTTCAATTTTTTTCTCTTCAACAACGAATCCTGGAGGTCATTACCTGGTGCTGTCGGTTTTGATGACATCCTCGCAGCTCATTTCTCCACAGAAGGGAGCTAAGATGATATTCTTCTTGTCGAGTTCGCCACAGAAGTTCTTCCAGTCGTTGACTAGCTTGATATGATCATTGAGATCTTTTCTGGCTCTGTCAAGCATGGACTTTTGAATTTCTTCGAGTAATTTTTCAACAGTCGTCCCAACATCGTTACGTCCGGTTGTCAAACGTTCGGAAGTGTCACGCCTAACCAGTGTTACTTGGTTCTTCTCCAGATCCTTGAAACCGAGCTCCACTCTGACCGGAACGCCCTTGAGCTCCCAATGATTGAATTTCCAGCCCGGACTGTAATTATCTCTGAAGTCAGCTTTGACCTTGAGCTTGCCATTTTGCTTCAATTCAGCTTCGAGCTTGGCGCACTCCGCGACGAGATGTTGCCTCTGTTCAAGACTTGTTGAAGCTGTGATTCCACAGGGCACGATTACGGCCTGAATCGAGGCGACTTTTGGCGGCAGAACGAGACCCTTGTCATCACCGTGAACCATTATCATAACTCCTATCGTTCGCGTCGTAATGCCCCACGAGTTTTGATACACGAAGGTCTTCTCGCCTCCTTCCTCCGCGCCCTCGACTTGAATATCGAACATTCTCGAAAAGTTTTGACCCAGGTGATGACTCGTCGCTCCTTGGATCGCTCTACCACTCGCGGAAACGAAAGCCTCGACCGTCGTTGTGTAATCCCCTCCGGCGAACTTTTCCTTCTCGGTTTTACGACCCTTGACCACTGGGACTGCCAAAAAGTCTTCGTACACGTTCGCGTACAAATCGAGAATCGTTAACACCTCCTCGTCGGCCTCGGACTTTGTAGCAAACGCGGAATGCCCCTCTTGCCATAGGAACTCCCTGGTACGCAAGAAAGGCTGCGGGTGCTTGAACTCCCATCGCTGAAATATTCATTCGTAACGTTATTTTCGTTTTTCGTATTGGAGTGCTTAAAAAATATAATTCAAATATTATTCTGTCTATTTTTAATATTATTAAAAATAATAAGGAATATATATATATATATATATATATATATATATATATATATATCTATTATATCTATTTTTAATATTCCTTATTATTATTGATATGATATTTATATATTTACATTATTTATATAATTATTTATATATTTCTTAGAACAAATGATATTAATATTTAAAAGGGAAATTTTTCTATTTCTCATGCCAATAAGATTTTTCCCAATGTCGCGATTTCTACATTTAACGATGTCTTCTCTGGCGATCCATCACGATACTCACGACAACGTTGTTCCACTGATTGAGTTTGAGGGGCAAATCGCGATAGGACTTGAGCCACTTGGCGTAGGCGGGATACATGACGGTTTCTGAGGTAGGACGAATGGCGATTGGCTCGGCCAAATCGGAGTCGCCGCTTTTCGTAACCCAAGCGACTTCCGGTGCGAAATCAGCGATGTGATCCTTCTCTCGTTCGAGGACGGTTTTGCTAACGAATATTGGAAAGTAGCAATTCTGAACTCCCAATTTCTTGATCTCGGAGTCGAAGTAGTCTTTTATGATGTCCCAGATGGAAAAGCTCCAAGGTCGAAGAACGTAACAACCGGAAACGTCGTAATACTCGATCATTTCGCCTTTCGTGATTACTTGGGAATACCAGTCGGACAAATTGTCAGTTTTCTTCGCTTCAAGACCCAATCTCGTACCAGTTTTTCCACTTTCGCTCTCTTTTGTGTTAACCTGTTGTTCTTTGTTTTTCTCCTTTTTGGCTTTTTCGTTTGACTTAGCCGTATTCGGGGTTCGGGGTTTTGATGATTCGGCGTTTCCAGGTGGTTTCCAATCTTGTCCAGTCGCCGCTTTGTAATCGCTCTTCAACTCGAGCAATATTTTCACCGCTTCGTCAATGGCGTTCTTTTTGGCCTTTTCACTCTTCAACCGCCTAACTTTGTCACCAGCTTTGGTTATCTCGTTCGATAATTCTTTGCCTCGGGACGTTTGATCGTTCGATGACGTCGCGTTCGTAACTTCCGGTTTCCATTCTTTACCGGCGATCCTCTTGTAATCGTTCTTCAAGCTCAGCAGAACTTTCACCGCTTCGTCGATCGTTGATTTTTCAGCTTTTTGGGCTTTCAGCTGACGGACTTTGTCACCTTGCTCGGATATTTTTACGGAGATGGAATCGGAGCTTTCTTCGCTCATTTTCGTCGCGGCTTCAACCGGTTTCCAATCTTTACCGTGCGTCGATAAGTACTCGGCTTTCAGAGCCAATAAGACTTTGACCTCTTGATCAACGAGTTTCTTGTCGGCTTTCGAAGTTTTCAACTGACGAACCTTGTCGCCTTGCTCTTGTATCTTCCTCGATAATTCTTCACTACTGGATTTCGAGGAATTCTGAATCGTCGACGAATCAACTTCCGGTTTCCAATCTTTACCGGTGCAACTCTTGTACTCGGCTTTCAGAGCCAAGAGATTCTTTACTTCCCCGTCGATCGTCTTTTTGTCAGCTTTTTCGGCTTTCAGTCGTCTTACTTTGTCACCTTGTTCAGCGACCTTTGAAGACAGAATTGCCGCCTCGTCCGATGGTTTCTTCGAAACTTCGTGACCTTGCACGACCTCGGCCGGCTTCCAATCCACCCCCGTTGATTTCTTGTAATCGCTCTTCAGGGCGAGCAATTTTTTCACTTCCTCGTCGATCGACTTTTTCTCCGCTTTAGCGGCTTTCAACTTTCTGACTTTTTCACCTTGCTCCTGTATTTTTTGTCCCAGAGCGATGTTACCCTCTCCCGATGATACCTCGGATATCGCTTTGATGGTAACACCTGGCTTCCAATCCAACCCCGTTGCTTTCTTGTATTCCGCTTTCAGAGCCAATAGAATCTTCACTTCTCCGTCGATCACCGACTTTTCCGATTTCGCTGCTTTTACCTCGCGCACTTTGTTGCCCTGGGCTTCTATCTTCAGATGCAACGAACTCGCGTCCTGAAAACAAACGGACGTTTTATTTCTATTCACTTTTTCATCCACGATTTTTTTCTTGGTAACCTAATTTGATAGCCTAATTTTTGAAAGCCGAATTTTTTAATAGCTCAATTTTTGATAGCCAAATTTTTGAAAGTCAAATTTTTTGACAGCCCAATTTTGGATAGCCACATTTTTGAAAGTCAAATTTTTTGATAGCCAAATTTTTTAAAGCCAATTTTTTTATAGCCAAATTTATAAAAGTCAAATTTTTTGGTAGCTAAATTTTTATAGCTAAATTTTTGAAAGTCAAAGTTTTTGATAGCCAAATTTTTTGGCAGCCGAATTTTTGAAAGTCGAATTTTTAAAACCAAAATTTTTTAAGGTCCATTTTTTTATAGCCAAATTTGTTGGTAACCGAATTTTTGAAAGTCACAGTTTTTGATAGCCAAATGTTTGAAAGTCAAAGTTTGTGATAGCCAAAGTTTACGATGCCCAAATTTTTTATTGCCAAATTTTTATTCTTCCAGAAAAATGTTTCAAATTTTATCCCCATGTAAGTATGTTGCGCATGCAATAGCAGACGACGTTTTACCTCACAGCACTTCGGACAAATCGGGAATATCGTCTTTAAAATTTGATACAAATGAACAATTCGAAGTATCTTCCAAAAATGATTTACCAATTGTAATATTAACAAAATATTTCAATTTTCACTTAATATTTGTTCGTTTATTAAACTTTTGGTCCATATGGAACTCGCTGTTCCCCGATTGGATATCGTTCCCAAAAGTCAAGCACTTGGACGCGAGCTCGACAGCACTGTACACGTGTCTTGCTGGTGAAAGGAAAGACGCGATTTCACTCGAGTTACGTGCTCGTGAACGCGAGAAGGGGAAATCGTGGTCGACTTAAAATACAGTGAAACGTCTAATATGATGTTACAATAGGCTTCTGAAAGCGTGGGAGATGTTTTGGGGCCAGAGGAGAAGAATTGGAAGAATTATGATGCTGTCGTAAACTTTTGTCATTTTTCCATCAGCAAAGAGTGAAAATCCGTTCTTAATTTATAAAAATAAAAATCGTACCAGTTTTCGTTATCTTTTTGAAGCTGAAACTCTTCTGGAGTCTCAAGTTTTAAATAGACGTTTCATAAATAATTAATTGTTAATTAATTACTTGGTTAGGCCATTGATCAACTGATGAAAAAATAATGAATCAAGTACTTGGACTATTAATTATTTTATTGCTTGATTCATAGTTAATTAAATAATAATAATTAATTATTTAACTGGGTCATTAGGATTCTAATGATTTATTCAACTAATTAATTAGATGAACAATAATTCAACAAAATAACTAATTAATTAAACAATTAATAAATTATTCAATTAATATTTCGTTAATAATTAACTAATTGTTCAACTAACTACTAAACTAATTAGTTCAACAGATCGAGCTTATTTTAAATTATTTATTTTTTTTTCCTCGATTAAGTTATCGATCAAAAATTGCTTCGAGTCTTTAACCGGAAGTTTCAACTCAGGAGAGAAAAAAAGGCGACGACGACGACGAAACGTTACCTCAGCGCTGTCGGGTTCAGTTTTGCCCTTTGCAGGGTTTTTGGCGGCTGCGGGAACGACGTTGGTCGTTCCTTGAGTGGTGGTGTGTCCATCAGGTATGTGGAACAGGATGATCGGTTGTTCGCGAGATGATAGGGGACTCGGTGAAGCATAGGGCACGTCGCACCGGAAAAATCCTTTCCTCTGAAGCTGAATAATTTCCCCTTCCTTCACGCGCTTCAATTCGTTCTCTCCCAACATTTTTACTTCCCTCTGAAATAAATCGAATATACGTGTTTTATTCAATGCCGGATTGGACGTGCCAAGAAGAGGATTAGAAATGCCTATTTAGACTTTTGGATTTAATGTAGTTCCAGCGGATTGACTAATCAATGATACTTGATTTACAATTTTTTGAGTCTGGAAATAGAAGAGTCCGGAATCATACATTTTTTTAACGAAACAGATGTAATCGCGATAGTTTTGCTTTTTTTTTTTTTGCATTGTTCGACATTTATTCAACCTTGAAGCGAAGTTCATCAATGCTTGATTTACCCTAGTATTCTTTGCCACGTAATCTTTGAAATCGTCATCCTTGCCGAGAACCGCTTTGCTGATAATGTGCTCGAAGTAAACCGCCCAACACGGCACCGATCGATTCTCCGGGATTTCTTCACCATCATCGTTATCGACTGCCAACCAAGTCAACTTCACAGTATTTTTGTAATCCTTATTCTCCAAATTCAATCGTGCCGTCACTCCGGACACAACCCCGTTCTTTCTCTTGATCTCCTTCACGAGGAGATTACCCCAGTTTATGAATGTCGCGTTTTGTCCCTCGATAAGGGTATCCGCGTCGCATCTCTCGATTAACACACGTTGACCCACTTTTACGCGCTTCGTTCCTCTCTCGGAATCCTTCGGATGATTTTGCACCGTCAAAAATCCGTCTTTCGCGTCCTCGACGAAGACCGGAACTGTCTCACCGTCGTTCAGCGCCGTGTATCTGCGAATTACGTTTCAATTGCATTATTCGCTAATTTATTTATTCAATTGCATTATCCGGATTTTTTCGATAATTTTTTTTAGTAAATAATAATACAGATAATCCTTCAAATATGAATAAAATTAGTATTATTCATATTTATCGAAATAACGGAACATTTGAATTTTCTTTTAGTTTTTAATTAATATTCGATTCATTTGAATAAATAGCTAATGGACGACATTAATATTTTTAATATCACGAAAGGATCGAGTACAACAATAATGAGATTATAAAATATCAAAGAAAATAAAAAACAAATAAATTATTAGCCACTGATAAATAAAAAAGAAATTTAAAACTTTTCTCGTCCTGTATAAAAAAATTAACCACTCTTTTCTTCGAGATGAAAACAAAAAAACTAAAATTACTTATCATTTTTAGTTAAAAGAAAAAAAATTGAAACCGAAGCTCCTAAATAACTGACAAATTATTGTTAGTTATTTTTTAAAATCAAAACTAAAACTCGTATGAGAAAAAATCAATGAACAATAATTTGTTAATTTTTTTTATCAGAGAAATTTTAGTTTTAATTGTTTTTTAAAGAAGTAATAATTATTTGCCATTTATTTTCGACGCCCTACATGACGTTTTATTTTCGGTAGGGGATAAACCCGAACGAACTAATAATTACCCCTTCTTCAAGGAATCATTCGTCGTTTACCTGATCGCTACCGGATCGATGACTTTTTTGTTGATCGCCCAAATTTTGTCCCACTCCATGAAGACAACCGATCGCGAGCTGCCCTGGGCTATGATGAACTGTTTGAGGCCATCGACTGTCATTCCCCGACGGAGTATTCCGCGCACCGTTGGAAAACGTGGATCGTCCCAGCCATCGACCAAACCTTCATCTACGAACCACGTCAACTTTCGCTTCGACAGTACCGTGTTGGTCATATTGAGACGAGAGTAATCCCAGATGTGAGGTCGACGCAAACCGAGGGCGTCTATCAGCCAATAGAATTGAGGGTCCCGATCATGATACTCGGTAGTCCGAAGAGTGTGAGTGACACCCTCGTGGGCATCGACGATTGGACATGTGAAGTCGTAAGTTGGATACACCCTGTAGTAGTTAAAATTACTTTTTTTTTGCCTCGATTTCATGTTTTGGTATTTCTTCATTTTACACCCAGCTGATAAGATCGATCATCTGAATAACTGGATTTCCTCACTTATATTTAGTTCCCGTACGAGGATGAGGTTCCGGTTTGCACCGATAAATAGTCGGATCTCTCATACATCCGTTCGTCGATTGATAATCGATTTTAGCCCTAACGCAGCATTCCTGTCCTCTCGGCGTTCCATTTTTCATTTCTTCCCAGAGTTGCATGTTTACTTCGACCGCTGAAAGAAAATGAATTCCACGTTTCGTAAAAAGTGTCAATTCGTTGACAGACATTGATCAGCGTAGTACTATGAACTCACAGTTGTCGCGATTGGCCGAAGGCAACCTTTGCTCCCGTTGCTCTTTCATCAGCAACGCTGGCGTGTCGTCCACAAATGCTTTTCCATCCTTGATCATTTTGTCGCAGTACGAGAGCATCAGGTCGAAGTAGTCTGACGAATGAGTGAAGCGATCCGGCTTAATCCTCAACATCTCTAAATCCTGGAGTATAGCTTGCTCGAATTCAACGTTCTCCTTCGCAGGATTTGTGTCGTCGAATCTCATGATCAATTGGCCCTCGAATGCTTCGGCGTAATATTGATTGAGGAGGGCGGCTTTTGCATGACCGATGTGAAGGTAACCGCTAGCTTCCGGAGGAAAACGTACGACGACCTAGCGAATGAGGAAGGATTAGAAATCGAGAACCTGACGGATTCAGCCATTGAAGTTCGATAAGGTAGTCCAATCATGGTGGGTCGGTCCATTAAGATTTACATGATTTTTTAAATAGTTTAAATATTATATCTGTAGTTATTCTGTGATATTTCAATGCCACTTATCGACCTAATTATTGAGTAATTAATAGTTGAAAATGGGAATTTCTCAAGGCAATTTTGCTTCGGTAGGTGCAAAAAAGCAAACTCCTGGTTACTTCGTAATGATACATACAACAGATGATCCATAAGATTCTTACAAAAAATAAGAGTTGGATTTATCAAACACGTAAAAATCTAATAGACTAATAAAAAAGTATGATTGTCGAAAAATGTTGTAAGTTATATTGATTTTTATATCGACTTCCGGATAGCGATACAGAATTTACGACGTAATATCGTACCAGTGAAGAAACACGTCAATCTGAGTACATGTAAATCTAATAAGACAACAAATAATACTTGAGTCAGTACAATTATTATAAATCAATAACTTAACGATTTATAATTATCTGTCGGCTAATTCTGTTCACTTAGATAAGTTTATTGAATATCAATTAATTTAAAGTCATATATATTCGGGATCTTGATAAATCATCAGACATTTTTCGCTACATGACTAATCTACATATAAAGGACTACTTTAATATACCTTGCCCATTTCAGCTCCAGGAAGGTCCACGAAAGTTCCTTCCTGTTTCCTGGTACTGCACGGCCTCTTCGCATCTTTGCCTTCTTGGCGGCCGCACGATTTTGTCGCCTTTCCAGAGCCGGCTATTCTGTTCTTTGGAACGGAAGCTAACGCTCTTTGCACGGCTGGCAGAGCTAACATTTGCTTGTACCATCTGCTTATGTTGACGTACTTTCCGTCTGTCTCCGGTGGCCGATGATCCACCAATGCAGAAAATACATAAATGTCGGCTAAAGTTAGGCGTTTGGATACCAGCCATGTTTTCGGCTTAAGAACATCGTCGAAGTAAGCCAGCGCTTCGTTTATCGCCTTTTGACTTTTCAATGGCCCAATGGAAAAGGACAACCAATGATCTATCTCCGTTCTGTCGTAAATGTAGTTGCCACCTTTGTGGAATAAAAGCAATTATAATCTCTTTGTGTATTTACTGGTTGGAAAGATCTTTTCGGGAAGCAGGAAGATCTATTCAGTACCGTAGAGTTCAGGAGCTATCGTTCTGCCAAGGTAGCGACCAACTTCGTTGTTGCTTTCGCAGATCACAGTACCATCAGCCTTGACCAATTCCACATTGCTAGAAGACTTGGTATTGTTGGAAAGCACGATTTCGATCTTGGTTTTACCATCGCCGTTCAACAATTCCGCCGTCACCAAAGCACCTTCAAAGTCAAGTTTTCATCACAACCCAAACAAACCCAAACAAACGGGAACAAAGATGGAAAGAAATGGATTCGTGATTTCACTTACCTATGGGAGGGTCGTTCGAACTCGCCGACAGCTTGAAACTCATTTTGAACAGCGTACCAAATTGGAAGGTTTTACGTCACGATAAAAACAACTTTCTTCGGATCAGCCGTTTTCGCCGGAAAGATCGAACGCAATGGATCACCCAAAAGTAGCGGCTTTTTCGCACCTTACTTGGCTGAGCACATGTGATATTCGGAGTATTTACTGGAAAATGTATTATTATTATTCGCCGGTATCTGACATGGCGGTGAAGACCTAGGTCACTTCCTTCCTCGGCGGATAAATTTTAGCATGATTTCTGTTTTGCCGACAATTCTCGATCGATACACAGTCTTTACGATCATACCAGACGGTAAATTAGCCAAAATCCTCACCACACGTTTACCAAATTTTGATAACCCATTCCACCTCATCAAATCGTGTTCCGTGCCGACAGTAACAACTTTTTTGAGGTTAAGTTGCCCTTGATATCCAAATACTCGATATACATCAACAAATTGTTCCTGCTGAAACAAAAAAACGTGAAAAGATGTCGGGCTTTTACGATTTGTGCGTGAACGACACCGACCCGCAGATTCTTCAACGAATTCTCACCCGATTGTACCAGTGTACGTCAGATATCACATTGTTATTTATTCATTCAATTTCAAGTATAAAAGTCTGGCGCTCGTGTGTATTTATTATTTCCATGTTAATTATTATTATTATTAATAATTCATTTTCACTTGTTACGATTTATTATCAATCGTATTTATTAATATCGGTGAATAATTACTTTTTATTCTCTAATTCATTATTATTATTATTATCGTCTAGTGGGGTACGAAACGGTAGCGATCAATCAAACAGTAGACGAGTCCGTATTCGAAAGCGAGAAGAAGAAAAAAAAGAAAGGCGGAGACGGAGAGCCTGTAAAATCAGTTGTACCGGAACCGCCTGACCTGACGGAACTGAGAGCTGAATTTGACAAGAAATTGACAATCCTCAGCCGTATAACATTCGTGTTCGGCGACGCGTCAAAAGTTCACAGTCTGGGACAGTCGCAAGTACTGAAGAAATACGACTTGTACGGAGTAGTGCCGAAGAGTCAAGCTGCGCTTCAGTTCGCCTGTTCTCAATCCAACGCTGATCTGATAGCTGTAAAGTCTCCGTATCCGGCATTAAAGTTCAACAGGAAACTGTATCTGCAAGCTGTCGAGAGGGGAATACATTTCGAGATCCAATACGCGGATGTATTGAATCCGGCTACGAGAAAATACGCACTTCACTATTCTCACGTCTTTCATATATTTGGCAAAAGCAGGGTGCGCAACTCCAATTGAGAATTACAAGTTATTATTGTCTCCGGAGAGTAAACGGATACAGGATTTTTGTTTTCTTCTTTTCTTCTATAGTTTATCGTTTATTTACAGAACGTTGTTGTGTCCAGTGGAGCGAGGGACGAAACTTGGCTGAGGAATCCTTACGACGTTACAAATCTGTATCCTTTTGGATTATTTCATTTTTTATTTCGTTTTGTTTGGAAACGATCGCAGAGCGATGTAGATTTCTTAACTCTTCGATCAGAGGAGCCTTGCTAGGCCTCGACGAGACGAAAGCGAAAGCTTCGGTGCTCGCAGGATGCAAATATCTCTTGGCTAAAGCCGGTGAGCTCGAAAACTATCGCTCCTTCGTCTCGTTATTTTATAACTTCCTAGTAACGATTTTTTGTGCTTTCTTCGCCAGAGGGAAGACGTTACGGAAAAGCTGTCTTCGCCATTAGCATCTTGGATCGATCGAAGGAAAGTTCCCACGATCGAGATAACCTCAAAAGGAAGAAAATCCAATCTTGATGGATCTCTGTACCTAACTAGGTCGTCACCAAATAGGACTACGAAAATATCTTCGTTCACCCGAGAATACTTCGTTTCTCAATAGAAATTTCTCGCCGATACAAAAATTCGTTCTACTCGAGATACTCGCTATTTTTGAGATGAAATTTATTTGAGGTTAAGACTCTTACGCGCTCGATATGTTTCTTCAAGCATTCGCTATCCCGAGTTTGGAAGAACCCTGATGAAAAAATATCTTCGGGCTTCATCGAAATATTATTTTTTTATTAAAATCACAGCGATAAATATTTTTAAAAGTTTCAAGGCTGTTACGATATTAAATCGGACGTTACGATTCTTCTGTTACATGTACATTCGAAGTTACGATATTGAATATTTTTCGATCGATAATAATTGCGAAAAAGAGCCGTATCTTTCTTTTAACTTCCGGTTGAATATTTGTCATTTCTTCCATCTAACATCCGGTCTTCGTCATTTCGAGACTAATCGATTTTTCTATTCATCGCTTCTTCGTTTTTATTAAATCGTTAACGAAACTTAGCACTAACATACGCGGCTATACAAGGGGATAAAGATCGTCTCTCTAGTTCGGCTACTTTTGTTAACGCTTCCTCCCGCGTCCGGGCCGAAGAAAAATAATTTACATATTCGTTTCTTTTTAATTATATTACATGCTTCGATCTCAAAGTCCGCATCGATTCTCGCTACCTTATTTCTCGTGCCTAATCGAGTCGTTTTTCAAATTCTCAGCGCAAGGACAATTCGGTTAATCGCGTCTAGAGGGAATATTATCATATCGTTTATCGTTTAAAACCAGTGGAAATTTCAACACGGCAACACAAATCCTGTTGAAGTTTTCTCGAAACGATTAATATTATTTCTCCGACGAAATAATCGACGTTTCTTCTCTTCATCCATTTTCTTCTTTTCTCTCTCTCTCTCTCCCTTTCTCTCTTGCGGAAGATATACATTTAATCTAAGGATTTAGGGGATGTTTCTCGAAACATCAATGTCAGTCTTAAGGGGGTTAGGAAGCATTTCGATCTCTGATGTCTCGATCGTTACGCACGATTTATTTCCGATTGCAAAAAAAAAAAGAAAACCGCGATGAAGAAACCTCGAGAGGTAAACCGGAAGTAATTCTTTTCGACGTCGGCTATTGCGAAAAGAAAAACAAAAAATTGCGTTTTTCGATTACAGCGTTCGGAAAATCGACATCGAAGATTCGTATTTATGCTACTCTTGGATGGTGAAGTTTGCACGGTATCAAGGGGAAACTATCCGGATTCGGAATAAAATTTCCGCTTCGTTTATCATTTAAAAAATCATTTAGTTCTCGACGACATTGACACTCGTCGCAGCCATGAAAAAATCGTCGAATTACACTTTTTCGGAATTAATATATTCACGAGTGTGTATGCTTATATATTGGGCTTTGGAAAAAAAATATTCCACTCTCAACCCTTTCGACGTTAATATTAGATATGGAAAAAAAAACAATTTCCCAAATTTAAGATCTTCGAATAAGAAATTTTCATGTTTCAAGAAACTATCGATTTTCGCCCTCGTTTTAGCATAAATAATAATCAACATTCACGTTTCAATATTTCTATTTTATTTCTATTTTATGAGCAACGAAATGTCTTCTTTTGTTTTTTATTTTTTATTTTCACGATTTTACAAAAAAAAAATTGTTTTTCTTATTTTAAGTGATTTTTCATTTTAATTTACATTTTTGAATTAATGAATTTTCGTGACCAGTATTTTTGAAATAAATTCGAGTAATTGAAAAATAATCATTTTCGTCCCGTTCCAACGTTACAGATCGAAATATCTTCCTTTTTTTTAAATACATATATGATCTCAAATACGATTGTTTTTAATTTACAAAAAAAACATATCCATGGAATTATTCTTCGGCTACGGAAAACCTTAAAACAGGTTTGCTTCCAAAAAACTATTAAAAAAATGGTGCAATTTTTAAACAAAATTGTAACGCTATTAAATAATATTGAAAAACGAGAAAATAAATAAAATTTTAGCTATATCTGTAATCATCATACATTTGAAGGAAAATTGAAAAAAGGAGATATTTTTAATGCTGAGATTTTTCGAATTTCCTAAAAAATGCATATTTTCGAGCACGAGGGCAAAGATCGAATTTTCTGTTTCAATGGAACAAAAATGACGAATCGAAGCGTTTATCATTGAAATCGATGATCTTCAATTTGGTTTTTCTTAATTCTTCTTATTTTTGTTTTTTCAAATATTTGAAAAAAAAAGGGTTAAGGTTTTTTCAAGGATTTGATATTCACACACATACATTCAGAGAGGTAATAATATCGGGATATTTACAAATAAAACAAAAAGTCATCAAACAGCACGATGGTGAAGAAATTGATGTTTTTTTGTTTGTTTCCGTTTGTTATACTTTAGGCATAATTCTACTTGTACTTTGATGTCGAAAGCTCTCCAGCGAAAAAAAAGACTCTCGACATCGGTGCTTGAAGAAATCCTTTCGTCGTGATTTACAAAAAAAAATGTTTTTTTTTCTGCTTCTTCGTTTTTTTCTTTTCGGTTCGGTGGGATAATTATTACAATTTACACGGTGTGATATACTCGTGACTAAAAATCATAACGAGACTCGTGAATAACCGATCTTTCATTTTTTGAGGTTAAGTCTTCCGATATTCTTGGATGGTCGTCGAATAAAGTTTTTTTTTTTCATTTTTCAACATCGTTTTTGTGGGGGCATACTGAGGAAGAAATGAAGACGATTCTTCCAAATATCATCTTCATCGGTGTTTCCAACAATAAAATCGCAAAAAAAAAAACGATTTTTTCTTCCGATTATCAAAACATCGCAAAGAAAAAACGTTTTTTCTTTCGATCGTCCAAAAAATCACAAGCAAAAACGTTTTTTTTTCGATCGTCAAATAAATCCAAAAAAAACGTTGTTTCTTTCGATCGTCAGAAAAATAACAAAAAAAAAAACGTTTTATCTTCCGAATATTCAAAAAATTGCCAAAAAAAAGTTTTTTCTTTCGATCCTCCAAAAAATCGAAAAAAAAAAACATTTCTTCTCTCGATAATCTAAAAATCGAAAAAAAAAAAAAAACGTTTTTTTCCTTTCGATAATCCGAAAATGGCAAAAAAAATACGTTTCTTTTTTCTTTCTTCCATCTCTAGAAAAATGCTGAAAAAAATTCTATTTTTTCTACCATATTTTTTTCTACGAAAAGAAGAATAACCTTCAATAAACAAAAAAAAAACATCGTGCATTTGCGAACTATTTTTTTCATTTTTGCATTTTAACCATCGAGTCTCGCGCGATATTGATCGATCAAAATTCCACGATTTCACAATCAAACGAAAAAAGACTAGCTGAAAGTACGAGCCTCAAAGTAGCGGTTAAAAAAAAACCCGAAAGAAGAAAAAAAAAAAGAAAAAAAAAAAGAGTAGAAAAGTACATTTGAGGCTGGTAAATTGTAAAGGTGTGGTAAATTTGTATATGCGATTGCGCGTGGATCGATTTTCACGTTTCTTCGTTTTTTCCCGTGCATATTCGAATTAATCGACTCCTCGTTGACTCGATATCGAGCAATTATCTGTACATGCTTATAAGCGCTCGAAAACGTGAAAACGTAATCGTAATCGTAACTCGTGAGATAATAGAGAAAAACGAGCTTTTTTTTTCTTCTTCCCACATCGGTTCACTTTGATTAAAGTGGAGAAACGAAAATCGTTTTTTTTTTTTCGTCAGACTTCACGATCGAAAAAATATGTATTCGTAGCTATATGGTATTTCGCGTTTGTCATCGGAAATTGAAAAATCAAGTCAATTATTTTGTCTGTCCAAATAATACGATACCGAAAAAGAAAATTCAGGAACCAAATTAAAACTCTCGAAGTTAGAACTCGGTGGTTACGTTTGATTGTGACGAATAATTGACAAAATTGAATTTTTATAGAATTGAAACTGAAATTCGGGCAAACTTGACGATTTAAATGTAATCGAAATTGAAAGTTGAGCAAACTTGACAAGTCAGGTGTAATTGAAATTGAAGAATTGAAGTTTTATAAAATTGAAACTCAATGTTGGGCAATATTGACAATTCAGGTGTAATTGAAATTGAAAAATTGAAGTTTAATAGAATTGAAATTGAAAGTCGCGCGAACTTGACAACTCGGAAGTAACAAAAATTGAAAGTTTCTCAAAACTGACAATTCAAATATAATTGAAATTGCAAATCGCGCAAACTTTACGATTCCGGAATAATTGATAAATTGAAAGTTGCTCAAACTCGACGATTCGAGTATAATTGAAATTCAATATAATTAAAATTGAATACAAATGTAATTGAAAATTGCACAAACTCGAAAATTCAAGAATCCTTCATTGAGATATAATATAATACAAATGAAAATGGATTTGAATTAAATGGAAACAAAAAAATGATCTAATTGAAGAATTGAATGATTTCCGACGAGATATCACGAATACGCAATTGGGCCAGACGCTTCCGTTCGAACGGAACAATAAGAAGCATAAATGGTCGCCGGCACTCAAACACGAGTTCACTTTCGTTACAAATTTCCAACAAAAAAAAAAAAAAACGAAAAAAAAAAGAAAAAAAACATATCTAATATTCGAAGGGACAAAAGCTACGTTTCTTTTTCGACGATTTCTAGGTTATATACAAGACCGCGATTTTCACGCGGATCACGAAAATGGCGTTGAAGCCAATAATCGCGCTCAACGAAGATTCCTTTCCATATCTTTATCTTCGTCGCGTCGTGACTTCCATCGAAGATTCGAAAGTTCCATATTTATCCGGAAGTTTCCTCGTGACTTCCGGTTCCGTTATTTCCCGAATCGTTTCAGCAACGATGAAAAAAAAAAAAAAAAAACAACAACAACAACTTTAACCGTTTTCATCCATTCGGAGATTGCGATTTTCAAAGTTCTTCGATTCTCAAAAAAATCCGTTTGGCCGATGAAGAAAAAAAAAACAAATGGAATCGTTTCACGGAATCCGGAAGTTCCGTCGATGAAGAAACGAAAGATTCAACTTCCGGCTGGTAAATTCCGGTTTCCCGTGTTATTTCGCGATTGAACGGTTTCCGGAAGTTCCGGCGATGAAGAATCGAAAGATTCAACTTCCGGCTGGTAATTTCCGGTTTCCCGTGTTATTTAACGGTTGAAGGATTTCCGTTTGAGGGATCTAACGATCGGGAACTTTGGCTGCACTTCTGGGACTTTATAAGGGCGCTTCTACTCGGCGTTTCGAACCCCTCATTGGTGATCGTTCACCTGTGATTGCACTGGGCTATTTTATCGCTATCGAGTGACGTTTCCTGCTGTTGACGCTGTTGTTGATTCTGTTGCGTCTGCTTCGTCGTTTTGCTTCTATCGGAGGTTTCGAGCATTGGCTCATCGCCGTTGGTAACGGGGCGGGTCGGTGGTGGACTGTCGTCGACAGGCCTGAACGAGAAACTCGGAGAATCGACGCTCGATAGAGATTCCGGTGTTCCGGCTGAACTTATCGTACCCGGCAACGGACTCGATATCGTTTCCAATCTGTTTCCCCAAATCCCCCAAACCCAAACAAAAACAATTGAGTCAAATGCAATTCGCTTAATTAGCAAAAGCGTTTTATGGAGCAAAGTCCGCTTGGAATTAAAACAAACCCAAACGAACCCAAACAATAACGTCAGTTCATTAGCAAAAGAAATTTTTTGATGAAAGCTCACTTGGAACGTTTATTCGAAAGAAAAGGAAAAAAAGAAACGATATTTTGATTTTTCGGAAGATTTTTTTTAAACGATTGAATCTTCTGAACGTTTTTTTTTTTTTTTTTTTTTTGACGAATTGTTTGGGTTTGGGTTTTAACTTTGATCAGCGAGATGATAATTCGTTTATTAGAAGGACGTATGATCCTACCGAGGTGAATTTGAAACGACTAAATTCGAGGTCCTTTTCGCCGGAGGCTGAAGATCGCTGCTGTTGTCGTCGAGCTCGAATTTCCGCTTGACAGGACCCAAACAACTCGGGCGAATCGCTATCGGGCTCAAACTGCGCCTGTACGAACAAACGGAGTTAGAAAACGACATCAAACGACGGGTCACACGTTTGGAAGAAAGGACGACGGAAGAGATCGAGTTGGTAAAAAGGAAGCTGGAGGAAAGGTAACAATTCGGTGAAAGGAAAGATAGAAAGGCAGAATATCAGAGAAATAAAAAATATAGACAAAGACGTGAGCCAAAGAAAACCGGAACGCATGGGCTACAATCGAGATATTAATAAGGAAACAAATTAAGGAACAAGAGAAAATATTTCTACGAGCTTCTGCAACAGTTTTTCAGAGCAACGGAAATAATATGCAGAAAAGAAGAAACGAGGAAACGAACCCAAACAAAACCAAACCAAAGCGAGTAAAAGTTAAATATATTTTTTTTAACTTGAAAATTATGAAATTTATGAAATTCATGATATTTATAAAAATCATGAAATTCATAAAAATTATGAAATTTATGAAATTTATGAAATTTATGAAATTCATAAAATTTATGAAACCTATGAAAATCATGAAATTTATGAAATTTATGACATTAATAAAATTTATTAAATTTATGAAATTCATAAAATTCATGAAATTTATGAAATTCATAAAATTCATGGAATTTATGAAATTTATGGAATTTATGAAATTTATGGAATTTATGGAATTTATGAAATTTAAGGAATTTATGAAATTTATGAAATTTACTTGAAAAAAAAAAATAAAAATAAATAAAGCAAACGTTGATACCTCGTAGCGAATGCTTTTCTCGTCGGGCTCGGCGACAAGCTGCTCTTCCAGTTGGCCATGTGTATACCGGGGGAGTAGCACTGTCGCTGTCCAAGCCCGGACCTCGTTGGCGACGGTGACGAGCACAGCGGTGGCCCACCGCTCGCTGGTAAATTCAGGCTCAACGGGTCGAATATCCTTTTCGCGGTTTGACGTTCCCCGGACTTGTTTGTTTGCTGGCTCGGCGATTCGGAATCCTTGAAGGAGAGTCCTTCCGCCTCGAGGGTCAAATCTTCCCAGGATTGCGATATTTGCATCGCGCTGTGTATCTCCTTCTCGTGAGCGGCTTCCCGTCCAGCCACGTCCACGCATTCCTCTTGCCTCAATTGGCTAACTCGCGGCGTTAATCGCGGTATACTACCGGGGCTCTGAAAATAAACGATCAACGTTTCAAACAAACGAAAAGAACTAATGATTTTCGATGCGAAAAGTAAAAAACAAAAACACAAAAAAAAAGGTTTTTTTAATCCCGGAAATTATTTTTTTTTTGTCAGCATTAGCGAACGGCAATTTTTTTCGCGTCGTCTCTTATCACTCGCGATAAAACGGTTTTTTAAACGTGACTTTGCTTCTTTTCATTTTTATTTTTATTTAATTAATTAATTTATTTTTTTTCGATTTTATTTCTTACTTTTATTTTTTATTTTTTATTCCTCACTGTTATTCGTCCTTCTCATTTTTCGATTTAACTTTAGTTTCCAATTTTAATTTGATTTTTTTTTATTACTCTTTTCATTTTATTCTGGTTTTATCGTTTATTTTTTAATATTAATTATTTTTTGGCTTTTCCGGTTTTATTTTTTTTTTGTATTTTTGATTTTTGTTTTCGTTTTTTACTTATTTTTATTTTTTTATTTTTGCCCAATCTATAAAAGTTCGTTCCGGTCATGAAGTGTGAATAATCCGTGCGTGATACAGCGAAAACTCGTTTTCAGTTTCGACGACTATTCCCTAGTAAAAAATAGTCCTGATCGAACTAGTTCCAACTTCACGAAATCCGCTGAACCTGTTTCGCAATTATCGTATCGTTTGAATTAATATGATGTAATTTTGGATTGTACAAAAAAAAAAATCTTGTTGCATAAATTTTATTTAATATTTCATTGAACTTTAAGATAATTTTTGAACGGCTTTATTGTACTGTGTTAATTCAATTTTACACTAATTTAGTTTTTCATTTTTAATTATATTTTTGATAAGATTATTTAAATAAATTTTATTTCATATTAAAATCAGCAAATTCAATTTTTTGTTTACATATTTTCATTGTAGGTCTTTAACCGAGTATTTTGAAAAATGATCGAGAATTTTTAATTGCTTATATCTGTTGTAAAAAATTGCGAAAAAATTTGGAATTTCGAAAAACGTTGAAAAAAAATGTAACAATTCGAAAATTATTAAAAAAAAAATTCTAAAAATAAAAAAATTAATTTTTACGTTATTTGTACCAACTTGATCGAATTTTCATAACCCTAATATCGCATAATTCGTTTGTGCATAGTAAAACGTTTTTATCGATCAGAAAAAGAAGTTTACCGATTTAATTACTCTTTTATGGGAAATTGGCGATTAGAAGTTGCCCACGAATAACGACAGCGTCGTTCATTTTTTTTATTCTACCAATAAAAAAAAATTTAACAAACGACGAACGATTTTTTTTTTTGTTTGAATAGCTGGGTTATATTCGTAGACGGAAATAAGAGCAATATGTTTATAGGAGAAAACATGTGGAAAATTCACGTATTTCATTCGATCGTATCTTATTTTTTTTTTTTCTTCTGCGATATAACGATTTATCGGTCGAACGTAATTTTAATAAATGGTTTCTCACACTTGTGCTGAAGCGACGTGTACGAGGAGTATTCGAAAATACATTGAACGTCGACACTGCGTCTCTGAAAAAGAAAAAAAATAATAAAAGACAAAATATTGAAAATTCCTGCTAAGAAGTTTGATTCTTTATAATTCTGTGGACAGTTCAATTTTTTTAAGTTCAATTTCAATTCGACCATTTTTCTAAACGTTTTCCCAAATATTTGCTTTTACTTCAAAATTATGCATAAATCACTTAAAAATGCATTTATACATTCGTTTATCGGAACAAAGCTGTTGCTCGTTCGGTCTCGCAGAAGAAACGATTATTTTCTTCGTCTTCTATCAATTTGCGTGGGAAGAGAAAAATGTATTACGCGAGGAAGGAAATTATGCAATTGTGCGAGGAACTTCCGAAGACTCCAAGTTTCGCAATGTTTGGAATTCTTCCTCGGCTGGATTGCAGAAAAAATCAATTTGAGAAACAAAATGTAATTGTTGTTTTATTTTTTCTTTTCGATTAATGAAACCCAAAAGAAATTCAATTTTAATTAAATTTTTTAATTTATTATCTTGCAATTAATGAAACCCAAACGAAATTTAATTTAAGTTTATATCTTTCATTTCATTTTTCTAATTAATGAAAACGTGAACGAATCAGTTTGACGAATAATTTCGTTATCAGTTTGAGGAATGTTACTATTCCACAGAATAATGTAAATTTCCTATTGATTCCCCGATTGAACAAAACTCATTTTTTGCTTCAAAGATGAAAGTGGAAGCCAAGGATTGGAAAATGAAAAACAATTTTTTGCTGAAACACAGAAGTGTTTTCGAACTCTCTTGGACTCTGACATCTGTATAAAAGAATAATTCTCTATCATCACGTTTTCTCAGCGAGAAGGAACGATTAGTGCATCGGACAAGAGAATTATGCGTGTCAGACAGAAGAGAGAGATAAGCCCGAGCTGAAGTTTGCATAGTTGTACGTAGCAAATTCAGTGACAATGTTCCGTTTCTTTGTTTTCATAATCACGACTCTTCTGCAAGTTTCAATTCCAATAGTCACCGCAATTTTCAATCAAGTTTCCGAGCGTTCTGAAAACTCCTAATACGGCGTTGATTTCGAATCTCCCTTCCGTCAAGGCCCTGATTTCAACATGAAAAATTAACAGCCTTCACGAAAAGATAACCATCAACTTTATAAATCCAGGCGTCGGTATTATCCTTTCGGATCGACCCTATTTTCCTAAGAATCACTGATGCCAAATCGTTAACGTCCCTAGCGAGAACGGTCTAATCAACGCTATCCGTTTCGCTTTCCCGGAATCTCAAAGAGACCGTAGTTTGGGTTTGTTTTGGTTTGTTGGTAGGCAAAGATACTACGGAAAGTACCTGGGTGCGGAGGTCGACGGCGAAGTGACGGACATAGTGGCGCTGATTTCGTTGATCATAGGAGCGCTGCTTGAACGTTTAAGGCTGACTATCGGACAGTCAACATCCATGGCTGTCGCGATCCTTCGTACGTTCATGTATGGTTTTAGGTTGGTCGGACGAGGGTGCTTCGGACAGGCACATTGGTGAACGCGATACTGTATACGTTTGCTAGTACACGAGTGGCGATTTTCTTCCATAAACTCGCGTCGTCAATGTCCTGGAACGGTCATTCGATTCTACGTCTCTTTCTCTGTTTCTCCTATCGTTTCGTTTCTTTTTTTTTTTTTGGACGTACTTTTTCGATTTTTTCGTTTCGCGATGATTTTTCGTAGTGAAAAATAATTCGCGAAGGACGCGCTCCGAGCGGCAAACCCGTCCAGTTTATTTAACGGACATTAGGCTCTGATTGACAGGGAGTGTACCCGAGGTAACATGTGTTACCACATTGACGATGTTGACGATAAGGTTGACGATGATGATGATCAGCCTCGTATTCGAGACCCTCCGGATCAAAGCATCTCTCAACCATTCCTCGAAACATCCAACGTACGCATATTTCAATAAACGCAATTTTTCACGTCTGTGTACCCGCACACCAAGCCGGTTCGCGATCAAAGAAGTCGAACGGAGTGGGGGGAGGAGGTTAGGTCGAGGGTGGGGATTTTTTTCGTTCCTTCGCTTTTCTTCGAAACTTTCAACGTTTTGTACCACCCGCGAGACGCAAACGATAAACTCGAATTTTAGGATCGAACGATATTTCTTAACCGATCCCACATCGGGGAACAAACAATGTTTTTCACGAGAATTGCTCACTCGGAGGAACTCGGGCCTTATTCACTCTCGGGCCAACGACGATTTACATTCTGACAATATAAAGCTCGCTGCGAAGGCTTTTTCCTTCGACTCGGCACTATTCGGGTTGTCCCTCCACCCCTCTCCCCTCCACGAGCCTATACGCTCGACACGGTTGCGGATTCGAGATAGAAAATCCCGGCGGTATAAATCGACTATCGCGATGTATTTTTCGTTTCGCGAGTTTACGGGAGAAACGTTGTAACGACAGATGATTGGAGAGACTACGGTTTTCTGTACGATGAATTTTTAAACCTTGGTTCGAATGTCGCTATTTCGTACATTTTTAGGCTTTGTTGCTGCGTTCTCGTTTATTCGGGCAGTTGTCGAACGCGATATATCGCTTGGTTAATCGCGACTACGAAACCCCGCGAAAATTTCATTCACAGGATGTCGCGCATCGCGCTTCCGGTTTTCAATTGACGGGGAATCCCGAAAATGCGTCGTGGCTTGTCGTAATTTATTTTTTTACGTGGAGATAATTGCTGAAATTAAAAATCGGGGAGTCGCTTTTTTTTGGTTGTTGAAAGAGATGGGGTGCGGCTTTTCGCTTTGCAAAGCCGCCATTTTGGACAAGTGATGGAATGATCTTTTTCGAGTCCTACGAGTGTTCGGGAATTTTTAGGGAAGGTACAAAAACAGGAAAGTTGACTGATTTTTTTATATATTCCCGAATATTCTCGTCAGAAGTCTTCTTCAGCTTCGCACTTCCTTTTCATGAAAATCTCTAGTTCGGTTTGAAAAATTGTGAGGTTAGGTTGACCTTGAACCTGTTTTTAAGCTCCCTGACTGTCAAACTGAAAGGTTCCAACTAGAATGTGATTGTTGAGCAACGATCTAGTCACCAAGAGAACCTAAATCGATTTTTCACCAAAAACGCACCAAGTTTCCTAAATCTAAAATAGTTTTTCTTCCGCTTTGATAAAATTGATAAAAATTTGACACTTTTGCCGCTGTTATCCGCGATTGTGGTTGTATCGTTGTGTAATTTGAAATACAAAAATTTCGCTAATTGAAAAGGCGCCGTCACGTTAGATAGTCCGATAAAAAAATGCCGGTATTCCTCGGAGTGGGGAGTCCCCCCCACCACGCGGATTGTTTTTGCCCGAGTGCTATCGCAGCTGTCACACGCGTTCTTCATTGACGTGTGTGCACGCGTGTAGTACACTCGCAAGATAAATTCGTGGACGCGCGCGTCGCGTCGGGTTGACGTTAATCGCGCGTTAAAATGGAGACGAATAACGAAGGAAGCGACCAAATCGAATCCTCGTTGATACATGAATCCGATGGTCTCGAATTTTATACCGATGCCGCAAAGTATTGGGAAAACATTCCACCAACCGTTGACGGCATGCTGGGAGGGTTCGGTTTCATTTCCAACACCGATATCGAGGGGTCCCAAGGTTTTTTGAAAATTATATTTAAGGTACGTTTGAAAAAATCTACATTTTCCTATCCCTTTATCCAACGATCCATTTTCATTACTGTGAAGACGAAAATATTTTTATTTTCACGTATTTGCATATATTTATTGTTTATATAGATTTATACGTTATTATAGGTTAATATTTTATTATTCATTTTGTTTATAGTTATTAGGTATAGGCTATATTTTGCAATTATGTATATTATAGGTTATAGGTAATTTATAGATTAATATCTTTGCAAATTAATCGAATAAAAATTTGAGCTGCATATGAAACCGCCCATTTTCGATTGACAATGCTTAATGAACAAGGCAGTTTCATACGCAACACATACAAATCCTGTGTACGCGCAGCTATAAATGCGCAATGGTAACCAGTTTGAAAACACGATTTTCCCAGATGAAAAATCCACCAGAAAAGACCTACGCTCTTGACTGCGGCAGTGGAATAGGAAGAATAACGAAGAACCTACTGACGAAGCACTTCAAAAAGGTCGATTTGGTGGAGCAGTCGAGCAAATTTTTAGAAACCGCCAGAATATCGTTAGCTTCATGTTCCCAAAGGATAGGAGAATTTTATCCGCAAGGTAGGACCAGTGAAACAAATTTGAAAAATCAGACAAAGAAGAAATGGAACATGGAGAAAAAAAATGTACGATTATTAAAGGATTGCAGGATTTCTGTCCGGAGGCTGAAAAATATGATGTAATTTGGTGCCAATGGGTTCTAGGACACTTGAAGGACGAAGATTTGATAAACTTTTTCAAAAAGTGCATGTAAGTCTGTTTGGGTTCATTTGGGTTTGCTTGGGTATGTTTGCGTCAATCCTATCAAAATCCGCTATACTTCAGCCATCAAAGCTTCATCTTCTTTTTTTGCTCAGACCAGCGTTGAGGCCTAACGGAATGTTGGTCGTTAAAGAGAACGTCACCAGCTCCGACAAACTGGAAATCGACACGCAGGATTCGTCTGTGACGAGACCGTTGGCTGCGCTGAAGAAGAGTTTCGAGAGGGCAGGTTTGGTCGTTCTCTCGGAGCAAGTTCAGCACAGATTACCGAAAGGATTATTTCCAGTTTACATGTTCGCGCTGAGAGCAGCGAATGTCAGTTCGAAAATGGATCAGCGATGAAACAAGGTCACCCGTCGGGTAGACCTTTCAATAACGATCTTCCAATGACGATGTACATAAACGTGTATTAAAAAGTGACCAAATTTCGTACGTTCATTTCGGTCGTATTTTCTCGTACGTGAAACGCTGATTGGCGTCTTGGGGTGGAGCGTTTATCAAGCGTTTCTTGACGGAATGAAAATGAGCCAGGGCGAAGCTGTACAATTCGTTCTCCATTTTCCATACCGTCGATCTGTGTATTTTCTCCACCGTTTCTGGCAGTGGCTCAGTTTTTCTCGTCGTTTGGCGGAGATGCGATTTGTTATCTGGAAAACGAGGAAATTTCATTCTAAATGATTCAACTCTCTCGCATTCGTGTGTCACGTGGTAATGTTCGTAATTCCCTTAGAGAAACAAATGTTTTCATCCTTACTGTGAAGGAAGTACTCGGACGCGCCTCGGAAAAATCGAGGCAGTATCATCTGCAATGTTCTCACAAAATCTTCAAGTTCCTCCGTAACACCGACCAAAAGATAGTACTGCTGCAAATTTCTCTTGGCCTCGTCCAAAGCCCACTTGTTCCCCACTTCCCAACATGCCGGATCGTGCCCGCACAAAAATGGTATTTGCAGCCACATGTTACTCGGATCGCAGTCTGGCTGGCCAGCTTTTACGCACTCGTCGAACGTCTGAAATTGCATAAAAGAAGTTACTCCGTCGGAGCAGAGTTGGAACCCAAACCGTCATCAACTTTATCAAGGTTATCACTAAGAATGTATACCTTTGTATCACCGTGTTTTTTCCTTATCAAATGAGGCCGGAAATTGTCTCCGTAACGGAGGAAATAATAATAAGATACGAATCTGTCCAATGGCTTTCGCAGCAAATTTACATAGAGCGGTGTCGTCTTGACACCGAACCTGAAACCCAGCGTGATGTAAAAGTAAACATTTTCTATTATATTTTTTTCGAATTTTTATCGATAACATGTTTTCTCCATAAGTCGAAAAAAATTCACTACTTGTTTTTCTTTTTGTAACTTCAAAGAAGTCAATCTGGTTTTGCAATTTTTTATTAGCTTTTTAAGCTTAAATCTTGTTCTTTTTTGTTTGGGTTTGTTCCATTCAGAAACACTTGCGTAAACCAAATTCAAGGAAATCCGAGGAAAACGAAAATATCCTAGTCTGGATAAGCAAAAAAAGCCAAAATAATTCAACCTAATTGAAAAATAATCCGAACATAAACAAACTCAAAATTAAATAAAATCTAAAAATTGAACCCAATCTAAAAATCAAGTGAACGGAAAAAGAGCTGTACTCAATTCTGGTAACACAAGCCAACGAACCTGAACAAACGCAGATAAAAAACTGATTTCCAACCTCGCTTTCATGCTTTTGGAAAACTATAGTCCAAGCTTAATTTCAAGACCAAAGTAGACCAAAAACCATGATACATTTCTTGACCTTCTCTTATCTCCGACTTACTTTTCAAAGTTTAAAAACGCCATATGGCCGTGGTAAAAGGCGGGTTTGATGGCGTCCCACCGAGTAATGTTATTTACAAATTGTACCTGCGAATATGAAATTGTTATTGGTTACGACTGTGATTACAAAAAATCTGTTGAACCGATGGTCGTAGCTACTGAACGGATTTACCTGGTTCGGAAGAGTCAGGGTGTGCATGTTGTTGGTGACGTTGATGTGCAACGCGTGATATCTGTTGGGTTTGCACAGATCATAAACGACACCAACGAAACTAGTGGATCCGGTTTTCGGAACGCGATTATAAATAACAACAACATCGTCCAAGTTTTCGAGTCCTCTTTCTCGGGTCTCAGAGGCATGATTCTTCATTTGATTCTGCACTCGCGTGACGCTTTCGACTGGAAGTGACAGAAGGAAGAATCGTCGCATGACAGTTGTGGCTTGACAAGCTGCTAACCCAAACAAACCCAAACATACTCAATATCCGGTTCTCTTCCTCCAAATTATTGATCTTCACTCTCAGATATAAAATTACAAGGAATATTCCTAATCCGATTATCCATTGGAGCGGAAAATTTCTAAGTATCATTTTTTCGATGCCGCAATAACCTCGCGTGAGGACATAACCTCAATGGTACAAACTACATCTGTCATTAATTCGAGCGGGTTGGCGGGGGTTCGTTTAAAAAATTTCGGAAGGGAAGGGCTAGCCGTGGTGGAAACGTTCAATCTTATTGGTCGAAATCGGACGCTGGGGAGGGGATGGATGCGGCCTGTATTTTTGACGTACGAAAGGTCCGGATTTTTTGGTTTCATTCTCTGCCACCTGTAGCGCTAGTTATGTATATAATACGACACAATCAATTATCAAGTAATCCCTTTCATATACGTATATCATTTATTACGATAGGACAATTGATAGATGAATGTCAATGACCCAATCAAGTCATGGAGGTATGTATGGCGACGGAGCTGAATAATAAGTTCAAAATGTTTTTGCTACATCTAAAAAAAGTGCTCGATCTCTTGGCTTGATGAAACAAAAATTAGTTAATTTTGTATAATTTATTCACTAATAATATTTTCAAGAACTTTTCTTACTCGAGTGATAATGATCAATTTGTTATCAATTACCAATTTGGGATAATGATCATTATCATACATCGTCTAGATCGCGAGCTTCGCGCCTCCGCATCAAAATTCTCGCAGACCAACCTGCGCCACCTGCTGCTGACTCGACCAATCGAATTTGCAAAGACCAAACACGAACCAGGAACGGCAGAAATATTGCTCATGCGAACGTCCAAATATCGACGGAATTATACGTAAACTCATATATAATCAATCAATCTTGGCGTTTTATATTTTTTACAATTAATTTTCAGCGAATATATATTATTTGTATTTAATTCGACACTTCGTCGTCGCGCATCGCGCGAACCGTTCAGTCGCTCGCTTGACTCACCGCTCACAGCGACCCTGTGGGCAACTTCCGTGACTTCGCCGAGTCTCTTTCTCTTTTCTTCTATAAATTTGTGGCAAAATGGTTAGTGCGTGATTCCTCACCTCGTAATCGAAAATAATCTCTGGCATCGCTGTGGCAATTCCATCGCAGATTTGTGATTAACGAAAAACTCGAATCGCGTGATACGAACGTTTTTATATATTTGAGGCGGGAGAATGATTTTGGGTGTTATATGGATCGTACACCTGGTCGTGCTCCATTGCTCGTGACGGATTCCCGCGATGCCGAAAATTATTACCAATCTTCATAATTAATATCGTTTCTTTGATCCTATCAGCTTTCACGAATTTCCTCCCTATTTTTCATTCCCGTTGTGTCAAATCGTGCTTTTCCCATCCTCTTGCCAAGTCCGTTTGAGGTTAGGTCTCAAAACGAACGATTTTTTCAGGTTAAAGTCAAGTGCTCGGACTTGAGGACGAAGGACAAGAAGGAGCTGCTCAAGCAGCTGGAGGAGCTGAAGACCGAGCTCGCCAACCTCCGGGTCGCCAAAGTCACCGGTGGCGCTGCCTCCAAGCTCTCCAAGATGTAAGATCTCCGTCAGCTTCTTATTAGCCTCGATACACAACGCTGGAAGCTTCGAGTTTCCAAGCTTAAAGATTTTCCCAAGCAGGAAACTGCAAATTACCTCCGAATTGAAAACTGAAGGTTTTTTCCGAGTTTGAAACTAGAAATTTCCATCTAAACTGAAAACCATGATTTCTATCAAAGTTGAAAATCTCAATTTCCATCCACCTTCAAAACTGGAACTTCCATTCGAATAAGAATTCGAATCCAAGCGCTTTTATTTATATTCCGACCGATTTAATCGAATCTAGCTTTCTCCATTGGAAGGATATAAAATCAAACTTTTTTTCCAACTTAAAATTTAATCGTCGCTGATCGACCGTCTGTTTATTACAGCCGTGTCATGCGCAAGGCTATCGCCCGCGTCTACATCATCATGCACCAGAAGCAAAAGGAGAACTTGCGTCTTCTGTACAAGAACAAAAAGTACAAGCCTCTGGATTTGAGGCCAAAAAAGACGAGAGCTCTGCGCAGAGTACTGACGCCCCATCAAGCCAGTCGAAAGACCCTCAAAGAGATCAGGAAACGATCGGCCTTCCCTGTAAGGAAGTACGCCCTCAAGGCTTAGTGTCGTTTCTTATTTCTCAAATTATAATAAAAACATCTACTTGAAAAGCCACACTTGTCGGATCAATTATTAAAGTTCCCTCCAAATGAGCGGTAAGTAGAATCAAAATTTTGGCGATAGCTGATGGTACGACTTAACGTTTGAAGTTAGGAGACATTTTTAAAATAGTCCCTTGACTCTGTAGTTTCTTAAGAAAAACGTCGTTTTTGTTTGGGTTTCTTTGGGTTCTTCTATTTTGCAGTAATGAATTTTAAAAATATCGAACAAGCAGAAATCAAAAATTGGGCAAAGAAAAACAAATGTTAATATTCATATTTGCACCGTTAAGTAAAATCTATAAATTCGTTAATTCTATTTTGATCAATTTATTGATTTCGTATTATCGTTAGTTATGCTAACGATAATACAGTTCAAATAACAAAACAGTGCTATTTTCTATCGATGAGAATAAATTAATTAGGATCAACGTAAATTGTAAAAATAAAAATAAAATATAAAAAATATATTTCATAAAATATTGTAATATTAAAAACGATATATTTTTTATATTTTCATTTATTAATATATATATACTTTTAAAAAACAAATAAACAAAAGCGACATTGTGTGTATTCGTTTATTGCAACGTTTTTGCGAACGCTGGCACTTCGATTTATATGAACCATTTGTTTAGACAAAAATATAGGCACCATTTGGCAGCTCGATCGTTTTTCCACGAAAAGACGTTTTCAACGTGCAGCGTTAAATTCGAACGACGACAATCTCTGATCATCATTATCATCATCATCGAATCCCGATTGCACCGAATCTTTTCGCCGCATATAAAATTATTTACGAGTTATATTTTCTTTAACGATCGACGATTATCCCTCGCTACCAAAAAAAAAGAAAAAAACAAAACAAAACCTTCTTTCGCGGCACGTGGACCGAAGCGTTCACCTCCCTCGTTTTTTATCGAGATACTAATCGTTTGGACTTGAAGCATAACAAAAAGTCGCGACGATCATTCTGAAAAAAAAAAAAAAAACATCTACCTCGCTATTTACAGTCGTGACGTTTTTCGTCACGATTTTCTCAAACTCTTGATTATTAATATCCATATACATATTTTCAAGTTTATCAATGATATACACGTGCAGGTGAGTCGCTAGAATTTTTACACTAAAAAAAAACCCTATGAATTATATTACTTAATTTAAAAAACATTTCATTTTATTAAAAATGTTAAAACAAAAAAATATATTTTTTTATTAAACAAATTCTCTTGTTAATCAAATGAAATCATTTTCTTTTATCATTAAATTAAAATTTAATTTTAATTTTTAAAAACTATTTCATTTTATATGAAAAAACATTAAATTTTGTTGAAAATGATAATCTACAAAAAAGATTATTCAATTCAATTAAAAAAAATATCTATTATTATCGTGAATAATTATTGAAACTTGGATCAGGATTTATTTTGTTTCGTGAAAATAATTATTTCGCAAAAAACTGGTTGAAATGATCGATCTTGGTACTTCCGGAAGCAAATAATAATTTTAATTGCAACGAGGCTTGAAAATATTTCCTATTGACTCGTAATTTAAAAAAATGTGCAATTATCGACGTTCATCGTTGGGAGTTTGGACCGAACGATAAGTCGGGTCGTTTTTGGCGTGTTTAATTTTCAGTGACTCACATGTACGTATAAATATATAGGGAAGAAGGGGCAGGGGAGTACGTGTATGCAATTCCTTGATATTCAGACGGTAATGAGTTTGCCGGAGCACCAAGGGCATGGATGAAAATTGGGTTCGAGGATGCACGTGTCTTTGCAATCTTTGATTTCGGCGAGTAGATCAAGAATTTTCGAAGTAGTTTTATCCGTAGGATCGATTCGAGGTATTTCCTGCATTTCGCGTATTCCATCAGTTTCAATAGGAGCTGAAGAAGTTTGATGTTCGTTTTCGAACTCAATGATGGCGGTTGATTTGGTAGGTGATACTTCAGTTTCCTGAAGGTTCGACCGATGGGAGGATGAATTCCGTAGGAGTTGAGCAACGAGGACTTTGAGTTGATGGAGTTGTTCCTGCTGATGATTCCGCTGTTCAACCATTTGTCGAAAAATTTCGTCTCTCTCTTTGGCTTTTCGTTGAAGGATCGCTCGTTGTTTCTGATACAGAGTTATGTATTCCCCGATCGTTTCGGTTTCGCCTTGAAGTTGAAGAACTAGATGTTCCAGCCTCTGTTTTTCATCGGTCAACTCGGCTACTCGTTCCATCGTTTCCTTGAACCGGATTTCCAATTTTTTTAGAGGATCCGATATCATAGATCCACCGCTAGTTGCGATCAATCTGGTTTTAGGATTCTCCCCGTCCGGATCTTCATCACCGTTGGACATACGATCAGGGTAGCCTAATTGCCTGAGTTCGTTAAGTTGGCTGCTAAGCTGTTGATTCTCACGTCTCAGTATTTCGAGGCAACCCAAAGAATTTTGAAGCTCTTGTTGAAGGGTTCTAGCTTGATGAGACTGAGCTTGATAATGATGCATCTGATCAGCTATTTGTGCCGTCTGGAGTTTTTCCCTCTCGGAATCTTCGAGCGCTTGGGTCTTCAGCCGCAATTGTTCCTTCAGCTCTTCCATTTCTTCCTCGACTTTGTTCAAGCTCGCGTTCAGCTTTTTCCCAATCGTGCGTTCGGCTTGAAGCTGTTCGGTTAGGTCGAGTTTCGAATTACTCAAGGTTACGAAAGCGTCGTGCATTTCGTTCAGTTGAGCTTTCAACTGTTGATTCTGAGAGACCGCTCGCGAAGCCCCGAGTTTTTCGCTTTCCAGAGCGTTCGCTAATTTGGCTTTGTCAACGCTGTCTTCCCGAGACTCCCGAGCTTCTTCCAAGTCTCGTTTTAAAGTTTCGAGCTCAGAATCTCGTTCGTTCAAGGCCGTTTGAAGATTAGCGTGTTCGAGGGTTAGCGCGTCCAAACTTCGGGTCAGATGATCGATGCGTTCTTCATTGCCTTGTAGGGCTGATAATTTTTCGACGGTTTGTCGTTCCCGCTGGAGACTCTGCTCCAGATCGGACATTCTTTGGATCCAACTGGTTTCTTGATCCTCGAATACTCGGAGTTTCGATCGCGATTCTTCGAGCTCTTTTAGGACCGTCTCGTTTCGAGAATCCAACTGCCGTACGTAATTCTCGTATTGTTTCGCGGATTCCTCTTTTTCTCGATTCAGAGCTTTGAGAGCTTCCCGAGATTCGGCGAGTTGTTCCTCCAAGCTAGTTATAGCTTGGTTATGATTTTCCAAAGATTTAACGTCTTGTGGCATATTGGAGAGTTGTTGGATCTTAAGTTCGTTCAACGACAGCTGGGTGTTCTTTTCTTCAAGTTCTCGACGGAGGGTCGTTATCTCGGAGTTTCGAAGGCTGATCTCCCGTCGCAATTCCGAAGCTTCGAGCTCGTCTTCCTCTCGAGATTTCAATAGATCGTTGTGTCGTTTCTCGAGATCGGCGTAGTCGAGATTCAAGCGCTGATAAGTCGAGCGAGTCGAGTCGATTATACTCCGAGCGTGACTCGATTCTTTCTCCAGCTCGGAAATCCGAGATTGGCTAATTTTCAAACGCTCGTTCAACTCCGCGACTTCCTCGGTCGCCTGCTGAAAACTAGCTCGATATCGCTCGTTCGCAGCATTCAACTCAGCTTTTTCAGCTACCAGAATTTCCGTCGTTCGCGAGTGAACGCTTAGTTCTTCCTTCAGCGAAGACAATTCGCGAGCCAGCCGCGCTTCGAACTCTTCCTCTTTCCTAGCCAGCTCCGCTTCCAACTCCCTTGTTCTCGTACCCAACTGGTCGATCACCTGGTTCTGCTGATCCACTCGTGACGACAGGAACTGATTTCTGTACTCGTGATCGATGTCTACAACCGACGGAACTTCCGCTACCGACGAACCCATTTTCAACAAACGCTCCTTGCGCAAAGGCGAATCCTCGAATCCGTTGTCCGGAGAACTCTGAGACCTGGGCGGCGAAGGCGAACCTGGTGGAGACGGCAGTGCTCGGTTCGTTCCGGAACGAATCGAAACTTCGTCGTCCTTCTGAATCTCCTTAATTAGAGACGAACCTTCTTCCTCTTTCCCAATAGCTCTTTCCGGTTTCGGTATTCCTGGACTGATGGCATTGATGGCAGCGGCTTCTGGAATCAGCCTGGAATCTTCAAAACTGATCAAACTTTCTATCGGGCCCGATCGGCTTTCCTGCTCGGCAGGTTTCTTTTCCGGACTGGGAGACGGAGCTTCGATAGGCGATTCTGCATTTCTAAGACAAACCTGTTTTTATAAGCAGTAAAGGATTAATAAATCGATGATAGAGATTGAGAAAAGTTTCTGGGGATGTTCTGTATCGGTTTGTTTACCTCGGTAGGCTTGGATTTGATCTGATCCTTCTGGACAGGCGCATTGTCGTGATTGTGATTTTTACTTTGCTGGAACTCTTTCAGCTGGAAAAAAAATGGCAAAGTATTGGCAATCGCAGAATATTCAACAAATTAAACCAATGGTAACAAATTAAACCGCAATAGTAGAAACTTTGACACGCGATCAAGGAAACGGCAGACGAAACCGTAAGTATCCCTAAACATCGAAATTTCTTATCAAACAATTGAAAATCGTGTAAATGATCGTCAATTACGAAATTTCTGATCGACGTGAACGATCAAATCGAGAAACTATCAAAAAGCCAGAAGAACGCAAAATGGAGTAACGATATCCTATGGAAAAGTCGAATAAAAATGTGATTTAGAGGTTAAACGGCCATCGAGACTGTAAGAATCATGAAAGTGAAAAAAATACAGACTAATTTTAGATTTTCGCTATAGAAGCTAAAAACTGAACGAACAATCGTAATTGACGTGCGTAATAACACATAGCAGAGTCGGCAAGTGATAACGAGCGCACGAGCTAGTTTCTTACCCTTTTTCTTGCGGCCAAAAGCTTTTCTGTTTTATTCATGTTCATAGTGTCCCCAGTACACTCGCCCCGTCTTCAACAGCCAGATTATTTTTCAATTACGTTGACAATTCACATTGCTAATTGGAAAAATATTGTTCATTGACAAGCGGCGTTGAGGTTATGCGCTCTGATTTCTCTTTTGTCAAATGGATTGCCACTTCACCACTTTTGCCGCAGCGCTGTTGGCGCGTGTGAATCGGAAACTATAAGCAACGAAGTTCAGATCTGAATGGAAGGACAGTTCTTAAGGATTATATGTGCCGATTCTGCTGGGGGCTGTCCCCATTGGTAATTCTCGAGTAGTGGCGCTGACAGCGGTTTTCATTCTCGCTCTCGCTTTCTCTCGTGGGAGAATAATGGCGTCCTTCTTACTCCTGTAGATGTTATGCTTTAGGCATAGTTGTGCCCTGCTTCCTCTTATGGTATTATAATATACAGGGTGTCTCATGTCGGAATGTCATTCATGAAACGGGGGTTTGGAGGTGAAATTCTGAGTCGATTAATACCAGCATGTATAGCTCCCGGATCAACAGCTGAATTATTATTAATATTTCAACAAATCCACCATTTGAGTCGCCTTGAACTTGCTATTTCTAGGGAATAATGTCAAAAAAATATTCTAGAAAGGTTTTTTCCATTTACCTAGTCTAATTTTGCACTTTGGGAAAAAACTCGGGCAGATTCGTAATCAGCGGAAAATTTCCGATCAAATACATCCTTTTAAAAGGTGAAAAATGGAAAAAAAATTTTTTCGCCTTCCCCCGGCCACTTTTCCAGAATCTCAAAAATCACGAGATTTCAAAAGATCATAGAGCAAACTTTTTATGTGCTATGGGGATTCAATTGGTGAGTTTGAAAAAGCCTTTTGCCTGACTTAAATAATGGCGTTGGATTCGTATCGATATCTCGTATAGTTTTCCCGGAAAGTCCACTTGAAAAATCGCAAAAAAAGAGGCAAAGG